>JAPMOQ010043861.1:1249938-1269351 GCA_026543055.1 Argiope trifasciata | reverse complement strand
ACACACACACACACACACACACACACACACACACACACACACACACACACACACACACACACACACACACACACACACTTATGCCGATTTTCAAACACTGAAATATACTTCAAAAGCGATAAAAAAATAACGTAAATTGTACTTCATTATTTGGAATTTTCTTAGGACTCAAAGCCATAACATTGATTATGAGGTACGAAATAAATACTTAAAATTATATCAGTGTTGAAAAGTGAGCTGTCAAATGCAGCAGTTGCAGGAAATGCACTCTAAAACACTGACACAATTCAAAAAGCACCCATTTGAATACTTGAATTATAAAACATCTATATGCATCTTTCTTGTAAAACATCTATATGCAACCTGACTTAATGCTAAATTTATTTTCTTGTTTATCATGATTATATAGTAGGATCTCATACTGGCGTTGACTTTAAGAAATAATTTACTGAAAAGCTGTTGAATATCACGGAAAAAGAGAAGGTAATTTTAAAATAAGATAAATGCTTGCTGATATCTTCATCCATCAATGTCAAGACAATATGTTACTCCATATCAATTTCGCTACAAATAAAATTAAACTATGTGTCATAATTGAGTGGAAATTTCTTGTTTTGAGAAGAAGGAAACACACTTACATGTTATTCAAAATCGTGGATTTGTGGGGGGCAATGATTTTCTCTCTTCAAGACTTTCTCATATGTTAAAACTATTGAGCCGCATATCACAACTCATATGTTGTCATAAACGGCCTTTCGATTCCAATTTTCGTCCCTCTTTCGAAAACAATACGTTGTTAACCTGCGATTGTTTCAATATAAATCTTAAACAGGATAGCTTTCTTTCCTTCCCCATTACTTACTTCATTGTATACCACCACAGTTTTGTACTTTCTGCTTAATTAAGTTTATGTAATTTAAAATTTCGAAAATCATTCAAAATATCAAACTTTTCAAAATGTTGTCTGATTCTTTGGCTTTCAAATCAAGATGTCAATATTCAGAACATTTCTCCAATTATAAGGATTTTTCTTGAGGTACTTTCACCAAAAACTCTACTTTCGTTCTTTTTTATAAACATTTTATGTAGAATGATATTTTTTTACTATGTTGCTAAATTCAAGCAATTATAACTCAACAAAAAATTTGACTGAATGCAACTATTTATAACCCCTAATATTCTGTATAAAACAGTGAATGTTGTGTGCTTGAACAAAGTATTATATTTATAGAAATACATTTTTAATAGTTATTTAAAAGTTTTTGTACATAAATTTTCAGAAAAAATCTTTTTTCATCGTTGATTATTAAAAAAATATTTTTTTATTACTTGATTGAAGTAGACAACATGATGACTAATATTAAGCATAATTTCCTACTAGAATTGTGTGTCTGTACAAATTAGCTTATTGAATATTAATTAATAATTAGGGAAATATGGTTTATATCACTGAAATTAATTTAAACGTATATTAATAAACTACTGTGAAAAAATTTAATTTTTAAAGTTAAAAAAATTTTTAGTGTGTACGTACACCTTAGCCTTCTGACACGCATCATGGATTCAATTCTTCTATGAACATATGAAACTATTATTGCATGATACACTTGTTACAGTGAAGATAAATTGAAGGTGCTCATTTATTCGTTAGAAGTAACATCATATATTCTAAATGTCGAACTTGTGAGTGCTGCATCTCAGCTCTGAGAGACAACTGAAATATATCTTTTGACTATTGTATGTAGTTAATTTTATTGCTGTAATTGCTATTACATTATAAAACTCTCATATTCACTTCCGTTATGATCTTTCATTTCATGATTTCAGCGTCATACACATGTCATTTCTGATTCAGAATTACTATTTAATTTCGATTCATCTTCAGACAGCTTAAAAGCGTACTGACATTTTAGTTGAAAATGCCTGTTTAGCTTATTTATTAAATACCTCAGAATTTATTACAATTTATTTAATTACTGAAATTGCATTTTTGAAATTTTAATTTTGAACAGGGGTTAGATAACGAATTTAGCATTTGAATCAACTCATTAATTCCAAAAACTTTGAAGTTCCCGCCCTTAGTAAGGCAGTTCATAAAAATTACCTTAGTGGTACTGAACTCTTAATTTCCCAATACTGAATGGCCCTAGAGTTGCTTCAAAACGGGACGTTAATATAACCAAACCAAACCAAAAAAAACCAATACTGAAACCTATCAGATTAGTTTAAAATAATTCAATTAATGCTACATTAAATGATAGCTTAAAACAAATTTTCTGTAGTAACATATTAGAAATTTTAAATTTGATTTAAATACAAATATTTTTCGGTTTTTAATTAATAGTAGACGAAAGTTGATGTTTAAAAAATATTCAGTCAGATGAGTATTTTTACATTTAAAGAACCCGAGAAGAAGTTTGTAAATAATTTCCCTTTAAAAACATAAAAAAAATCCTATTATATTTTCGGTACCAAAATATACAGTTTATATCAAATGTACTTTAATAAAAAAATTATTGTATCTCAAAATAATTCTAGAAACTAACGTTTTAAAAAGAGATTTCAAAGAGTTTAAAAGAGGAGACTATTTTAATATTTAATTTGTTCCTTATATATTCATATAACTTCAAAACTAACGAAATATAATTATTCCTTTAAAGTCTATTTACATTTAAAACATACACCTGTTTATTTCGATATCAATACATGTTATATTACATAATAAATATTTGAGATCCAAAGCGCCATTTCAAATTAATAATAATTTTCCTATTATCGGAGGCTGTTATATTAAGTAATAATTATTTCAGAAACGAATCGAAAGTTCCAACGAATATTTATTTAGTTACGATATCGCTGTATATTTTATTAAATGATTGGTGTATGTATTATAGCTTGTTGGAATCTATTATGATTAACTCAGTTATTAGGAAACTATTGCAATTAATCTTTCTATAATTCAAATAAAAGTAGTCGTTCTGAAATATTCAAAAGTATGTTTTAGCTAACAGAGAGGATGTTCAAAGGTCAGCCGAAAAGTGATGCACAACAGACTACAATGGGTAATGGTAAAAAGAAGAGAAATGAATTTAAGAATAAAAGTATTGGTCTTTAATTATCTTATCTAAATCTATTGCACATAATCTGTGCCTATCTGCTGTTGTCGACAGGCGGTCAAGAAAATTTAAGAGATACTCTTGTTCTTCAACATACAGTGATCAAAAGTTTCTGAAGAGATTCTGTAAAAAGGCACTCAGGAACTACGCATCAAATCCTCTTTGGCTTTTACGAATTTCCCTAAAGCACGACTTGTCAAATTAATCATTAAATTAATAACAACATCCTTCTGAAATTATGGAAATGACTTGACTTTCACAATTGTTTTGAATGCTTAAGAACATTATCAAACAATATTTTTATTAATCTTTAAATAAATTGCAGCGTTTTGCAAAAGGGACAGAGTTGTATGCAATAAACATCTAAGCTTCTAACCACTGTTGGCATACTTTGTGTGTACAAATATACTTGCATAAAAAACTGTGTAAACTTGCATACCTTGAGCAATGCAAGACAGCATGTGACAATTAATGGCAATTCGGAAGATTTGCTTTCGGAAATGAATATCGGTGATTGCCACAGCCTATGCAGGAATTTGATATAGCTCCATCGAATTTATATTTTTTGGCAGAAAATTAATTTACCCCTTTACATTCGGAAAATTATCCCGAAGCATAATTTTTTACCGATACAAGGGCTTGTTTATTGTTTTGTAAAATAAATATCTATAATTTTTTTAATTGAATTTCTCTGAAAACTAATCTACATTTTTTTAACCATTTTATAGGCGTTTTTAACAATCAAAATTAAAAAAAAAATAAGACGTCAAAATTATGTCTAATTAGAGTGCAAAAGGTTAATAGAAAAATGCACTGAGTAGTATAATAACATGTCTGATGAATTTTATGGACAGACATTCGTCTTAGCACGCGTACACATATACGTAGATCATGTTTTATGTGTATGGTTTTAGAAATCGCAATGCGTGGATCAAGTGGATTCCACACTCTGTGGTAATTTCAAACAATTCTTGCTTCCGCATTTAAAGTTTCATTTCTTGAGTGTTTACCAATACCGAACTATAGCAGAATGAATTTTCTTTTATAAATATTAAGTATTTTTTAAATGCACTAAAACATATGAAAATAAGAGGTGTTTTATATGTCTGGTCCTATTTTACGATCATTTTTTAAAATATTATTAATAATAATTAATATTTAATATTAATAATAATAATAATTCATATTTAAAATTAATAATTTTATATCATAAAAATGTTTTGAAATGGTTTTCTTTGTTTGAATGTATATGAAATTAAAATATTTTAACATTATAATATTCAAGTCTTCACTTTTTAAATTACTAAAAAATAATAAACATTTTTATATAATAATATTTTATTATTAGTCTTACGGCAATAGGTGGATAGCAGAAGTGGGCAAAATATATTGATAATTATTTCACAATTCGTTTGCAATTTTCTTTGACGAACAATTTTGTCTCAACTATTAAATAAACAATTTTTTTAAAAAAAAGTTCTAATAAAAGAATACGTTGAAAAAAAGAAGAAAGTTTCTCAACATCCACAAGTGAGCAGATGTTATTTTATTCAGTCATATCGATTTTTCTCCCATAAAAGGAACAAGGGAAAAGAAAGTGGACGTTAGATTTCCTGGAATGTAATTTTCTGGTGAATTATGCTTGGTCCATGAATCTTTATCTTTGTGATGCAGAAGACTTAGAAGTTTTTAAGGGAAGAATTGCTTTTATTGTATTTGGAAGCCCTCGGGAGGGGGGAAATTATATCTTATTAGCATGAAATATCATCATGATGTTGCTCGATATCCAGAAAGTCAGACAATATCATGAAGATGCCATATTAAATTTGTGCCGATAATAAAAATTTATTCGAAAGCCTTTCTTAAATATATGCTTCTAGAAATTGTTTACTGATTTCTTTTTTTTTACAAGTAATTGTAATTTTATCTCGAAATTATATGAAGTTTCAGAAGTTTTGATAGTACTTAAAGGATGTGATTAAATATATGTATAAAGGATGTTCCAAATTGAATGCACTATTTGTATTTGCCATCATTCGTGCTGCAAAGTGTTGCAATCCTTTTCAAAATCCATTTGGCAGTGGTTAATTTGACTGCGTAAAAACGGAGCTTTGCACGAACAACGCATTAATGAAATAAATGAATTACATAACAGTTTTTTTAAATTTAAATAAATATATATTTTTATTGAATAGTAAATATACATAATAAGGTTATGTAAGGAATAACGCACCTTTTATTAAAATTTTCCAACATCATTTTGTTTAAATTTCTCTAAATTTCTTTGATGAAACTTTGAATTTCCTCCTTTAATGTAAGCTGCACGCGTTCTTGTGGACTTGTTTGGATATCCCTTTGACTTCAAATAACCCCATAAAAAATTCAAGGGGTTAAGTTACACTATCTAGTGAGACAATTCTCAAACTTTCGACCTATGGCCGCCAGACTTTAATTCCTTGAGAAATATTGTTCCCCAATGAAAATAAGTTGTTCTAATTAGTAACTTGTCAAGTGGAGTTTTTAAAGATATGCCAACACTTTATTGCACGAATGGTGAAAAATTCAAATCGTGAGTTAATTTTTGTGACACCTTTATTTTTAATGCAGAGTATGTGAAAAAACTTTGTACAAAATGACAAGGTAAATCCGTCATAGAACAAAGATCACAAATCGGATAGGAACAGATGGTTGCAAACGCCTGTAGAGGGCGTTGTGATGTAAACACGAGCTGAGCAAATGTTCCATTAACGTGTGGGTTGGCATTGTAGGAGAATGTTGATATGGTCAGTACATTATCCCCAAAAGGCTTAACGGCTCCATTTATCTAGTATTATTGCGAGAAGTTCTGACAAAAATGCTGAATGATCCGATTCCTATTCGTGGGCGCATTCGATTTTCAACACAAAGTAGCTCCAACGTATTTCAGCTCAGATGTCAGAGAACATCTTCGGGCTGCTTTTCTTGGTGACTGGATTCGTCGTGGGGGATCATTCACATGGTCAACACTATCACCAGACCTGTCTCCTTTGGATTTTTCTTATTGGAATTTTTAAAAGAATTTGTGTGTGAAACACTTGTTGCAACGTTGGAAGACTTGGTAGGACGAATTGTTGTGGCAACAGGGTACATTCGAGATACACCTGCTATCTTTGAGAAGATGCGCTGTTACATGCAACGTGTGGCGTGTCTCGATACATCAGTCATAAACTTTAAGCATTTCCTGTGGGCTCAACATTTGGCGTGCATTAGTCGAATGTGAGTGAATAATTATTAATGAAATTATATGAAACGGTTTTGCTTTTTCTCTTTGTATTATGCATAACTTTAGACTCCCTGTAGTTGTCACTTGCGAACATTTGTTCCTATGCGATTTCTGATCCTTGTTGTATGAGGGATCCTCCATGTCATTTTATAAACCTTATTGAAACACCCTGTACACCTAAATAAAGAGCAAAAGGTCCAAATTATTATTTTTTTCCGTTTTATAAACATTTGATTTCATAATTCACTAATCCAGAAAGTTCATCGTTATTTATAATTAAATTTTAATTATTGTGAAAATACTTAAAAAGAGTATCACTTTTCGAAAATATCTTGGTTCAGTAATAATAAATCTGTATATTGGAAATTTCCGCTCCCTAAACAACGTGGAAGTGTAAACGTTTCGATAAATGTAACGCGTATGTACGCTTACATCCTGAAAATATTTAACAATATGTATGTCACTATCAATTCTGCTGCCATGAAACCAACAATCTGGTAAAAAGACACCACGGTCAGTACATATGAATTCAAGTGACGTATTATGCGGCAAGTACAACTAATGAATATGAATTAAAACACGAACTGTTTATTTATTTTATCTATTGCAATCTGTTCTTTGCAACAATATGTGGTAGGATTTCAACAGCAGAATCAGCTCAAGATTATCTCTAGCAACGGTAGCTTAGCAACGACAAAATACCGTATGATTTCGCAAATGCCAAATATTTTTTGCAAGCTTGCAGCCCTAATGGATATTCTGGTGATGAGGTCCTTCATGAAATCCATATAAGAATTTAAGCGAAATTTTCAATTGACTCTTTGGAGCAGGTATTATTGTTGATAATGTAATTTGCATGAATTATTATCGACATATTGACAAAAGAGCATTTTTAATGCTACTTTAAATAAACTATTTGTGAATCCCTTTATGTTTTCTCTTGCTTTTTGTTCTTCAATGGAGTATTCGTCCTGATACATTCTTAAGTATGCTATATTTTACATAGCATACTTAAACACCACTTAAGGAACATTGTCCAATGAAATTTGAAACACCCTGTTTCTTTTTAAATTAATTTTACTGTACTGCTTAATAGCCAGTAGTAGCAATATATGATTTGTGTTTTGTTAAAATGGTAATATTTGGTTTAAGGAATGGTAAAAATCAGGGAAGGGAAAACCGAATTATGAAACTTCGAAGTTATGACTTAACCATTAACCAGTTTTAGTTGAAAGAATGCTAAACGTCGACATAAATTCTATTTAAATGTAGAAAAATATTTTCAGAAATTTATTTTTAAGTTGAATGATAAAGTAATAGCTGGATTTGTTGAAAATATATTTTTGAAATAATAATGAAGAAAAAATATGTTCAAAAGAAATTTCAAACTAGTTTGAAATCAAAATACACAAATCCAAATTGTGTAGACTTTTTTTAATGGTTTGATGGAATAATATTTCCCAAATTAAGGTCTTTTAATTGAAAAGTAAATAGGAAAATAACTTTTATAATAACTTAGGAAAATAACTTTAATAATAACTTAGGAAAATAACTTTAATAATAACTTAGGAAAATAACTTTAAGCGTGACATTTTAACGTACATCAAACTTGTGTTACTTTAATATAATAAGTTTCTTTCATGGTGTGAATGAATCATCCTAATAATACAGAATCAGCAGAAAAACCTTGTAATAATAATTCGATTAATTCTAAAATATTCATTTACTTTTATAATTTTAAAATAATAGATCTTCATTACTTTACGGAATTATTTAGTACTACTTAGCAATCAATTAGATATTATATACTTTTATCATCACGATTCTATTAAATAACAGACATTAAAGCCGTGTTATTTTCATTGCTCTTAAATAAATTTTGTCCTTTAGTTCATTACCCGTTCCTGTCAAGAACAGTCTCGTGACATCACGGAGTAATTAAAAACGTAAATATGCAGTTTATATAACTTCTGAACGTCGCATTTGACGATCAATGGTTCACCGAGATTAATGGTATTTAAATTTTAAATTAAATATTTTATATAATTTGATCTTAATGATAGCCTTAGGAAAATAACTTTAAGCGTAACATTTTAACGTACATCAAACTTCTGTTACTTTCTGCCATTTTTTTTATAATAAGTTTCTTTCATGGTGTGAATGAATCATCCTAATAACAATATCCCATGACGTCTTAATCGTATCAAAAACTTTTTTCGAGATAATATCTAAAATAACATTCGAAATATTTAGTATTCTTTCAAAGTATCCATTTTTTAAATTTCCATTAAAACTTCCCGATATAAAATACCATCTTTCCTCTTTAGATTACAAAAATAGACAAAAATCAAAGGGATTTAAATCTCAAGGCAATAATGTAATTTATTATTGGAAATTAAGAAAAGCGTTTTAAGAAATTGCCAAAATTTAGAACAAAAATGTATAAATATTAAATTATTATCGTTGAAAAGATATTTTTTAAACTTCATGACAAAAAAATCTGTTTAATAATCTAAATTGATTTAATAATTAAATTTAGTACACCTAGGTCAAATAGTCTAGTCTGTAGAGAGATAACATATACATTCTAACATACACTGACCAAGTTTTTTTATATATACCAAAGTTTAGACTCAATTTATCAAAGGAACGATATGCACAATTCATATTCGATTTCCTTTGCCATTAAATTTATCAATAAATAAAGGCTAAATTTATTTGAAAATTACACACAGGAAATTAAGAAAATGATTTTCCCCCATATATCCCTACCAGAATTATTTTTTGTCGGTTTTGAAAACATAATTTTGTTAACTATTTTGGATATTTAAATAATATTTTAGAGACATTTTTTGTATTATTTTTACTTATTAAAGTGTAAAACGATATCATACATCAGCAGATGCATTAACCATAGTATAATTAACGTTTTTCATTCTCATAAATAGATTTTATCACTTTTATTTAATGAGCTAAATCTTTTGTTAAGCATTTTAATGCATTCTTTAATGATGAAAAGTAATTGATTTTAAACAAAATATGAATAGGATATTTCCGTCTCTTTTTTTTCATCAGGAATGGAAAAATGTAAATGTATTAAAACTTGAAATTACAAACAAATAGAAAAAGACAAAGATGATTAATTTTTTTATCATTGCAAACAAGTTCCAAAAATATTTAATTTCAAATTTACTCATTCTTATTTGAATTTCAGATGATACTTAAGATATACTTATTTAATTTTAAACAAAATACTCTCTCTCTCTCTCACACACACACACATTCTAAAAATAATTTACATTTCATTCGAAATCCTGCTTCTCGGTAACTTTTAACTACTTACCTGTGTGGACTAGTAATATTTTCGTGAAATCAAACGTGGAATTTTTTTTAAAATATATAAATGCAATGCTTTTACCATAGCTTGGAAAAGAAAAACTGGATTATTTCATTGAAATTATACAGAATAAATTTTTTTAATTCTACGACAAATTCTTCATATCGTGTTATATATTGGGTCGTTCGGAAAGTCATTTCGTATTTTTGTGTCAAAATGAAAAGAAATTTTCGTTTAATGAATAAATTATTTATTAATTATAAAATTGCCATTCTGGTCTAATACCTTTTGGTAGTAACATGATTACACGCTCATAAAAGTTTTGGTCTTTGCTGTAAAAAAAAACTGATCGAGGTTGTTTTTGGCCTCCTCATTTGAAGGAAAAATTTTCAAATCAGTTCTGGTACTGATGTACTGTTAACACATCTTCTCCACACATATTGGCTAATTTATTTCTGGCTTGAACAGCATTTTTACCTTTTATAGCAAAAAAGAAAAAAATGACGAAAATGCTGTTTATTGCTCTCCATATTTAAAAGGGCACCATCCAAAAACTACTGCGAAGAATCAGCTGCACTTTTTCATACTCAAGCCTTGCTATATCAGCTCTTAAAACATAAAAGGATTTTGCGGTTTAAGTATGAAATTGGGTGCGAAAAATGCAATTAAATCCTTTGTCAGGAAAAAACGAAATTACTTTCCGAACAACCTAATATATATATATATATCATGGAATTCTAAATATATATTGCCCATTCATCATTAAAGATTAATTAATAGAAACATTTTATTGTCAGTTGTGATTTTGAAATTATTTATAAAATTGATATAGACATTTAAAAATTCAATTGATAATATACTTTATAAAAATGTTCTCATTTAATAAATTGATAATAAATCTAATCAACATCACATAGTTCTTAATAGCCTTTTGAAAGTTAAGATGTTTTGAATCATTTGCTTTATATATTAGAGCACGAAAAATATATCCTCTTTCCGAAAAAGAAAAGAATTAAATTTGTGCAGCATCTAAACTAAAATTTACACTGATAGAAAAGAAAGTTCCTTTTCAATTTCAGAAATTAGAATTTGCAAATATCAGATCCAAAAACAAATTGAAAATTCTATTTTGTGTATACCAAATAAGTAAACAAAGAAAAGCCATTTAAATAATTGTTTTCGGAATTTCAATTTTTTTTCATTTGAATCCTTTTTTTCCATCTTTTACTCATTTGAATAAAATGACGGAAAGGAGAATAATTGATACTTGTATAATCAAAAAAGAATAATTCCTATTCATTAAAATTTTTTATTTCTCCTTTTGTGAATTTGATTATATTTAATTTCTTTTGTAAATTATTACGGCATTTCACTGCCCAAAATAATTTTAAAATCGTTTATTTTCAAAGCAATGTAATAAAGATCGTGAATTTAATTTTTATTACAATGTGATAATTTTTAATTAGCAGTGGCTTTATGTATAATTTATTGCACATTTTTTATTATCTTAGCTTTGTCCAGAAAATGTAATGATGAGACACTTAATCATTTCATTTCTGAATTGAAAATTAATTTGAATATTAATTCTAATGCATTCTATATAATTAGAGTATCTTCAAATGTCGTATCTACACTTAGTATTAGAATGATGAAAACTGTAATCTTAAGAGTAATGTAAAGTGCAATAAAGTAATTATAGACCAAATATTAAGATTTCTATATTATTATATAAAATAAAATATGACTCTAGAATTCTTTTCTGATATATAAAAACACCAAGTTATAGGAGACAATTGACTGAATATGAAAGAAAACTATATACATCAAAATACAACTAGAATAGAAATAATGCTTTTTTTACCTCATTTTCCAAAAATATCAAGTCACTTATAGATTGTGAGTCTTTAAAAAGTCCGCATTCGTAAAAGACAGAATAAATTCTTACTTTATCCATGAGAATTTAACTATGCATTTGCTACAGTTCTTGTATAACTGTTATGGATTGTTAAGAATATTTATTCTCACCACTTTATTGATAATTTTTTAGAGGTTCATTCAATCTTTCTTACAGATATAACATGAAATTATAAGGTAATATGCAAAACCTCCATTATTAGAAGTCGAGTATTTTCCTGTCAATATTTACGATATTCGAATAATGTTACTGACTTTTTTCAAGGAGTCAAACCGCTTATTATATAACATTTTTAGTGTGCCAATGGCTTATAGCTCAACTGAAAGTGCAGAACTACTTCTCGTTACATACTGTAGCAGCAAGGGGGGCAAATTGAATCACGAGTGAATGTTCATTTCTCACATGATTGGAAAAAAGGCTGCGTATTATATTTGTCATTCTTAACATTCATTTACACAAAATATCGTTTCGTATTAATTTTATGAAAAGAAAACAACATTGTAACAAAAAAGGGGAACTGATTTCCACTTATCTTTCACTCGATTTTCGATATTACATCAAAAAATAAAATAAGACCGAATATTTAAACTTTCTTGTAAAAAATATGGATTGTTTTTCATTTATTTAATGGCACATAATTATGAATATGTGAAAAAAATAGTCTAGTATGACATGCAGGAATGACTCAAAGGGCATTTCCTTACCTTTATTAATGAATTTATTATGATTAATGAAATGAAGTGATTCAATAATGAAAGGTCATCTCATCAATGAACTTTATCTCCTCTTCTCAAATTTAACAATTTTAAACATTATTTTTATTCTCTGTATTTTTATAATTCAACATAATGGTCTGAAGAATAACTAACTTTACGATTTCTTGTTGTTTGGTGCATATATATAAAATTTTAGTTCTATAAACCATGTGCTGAATCCAATATCTGGCTTATTGCATTTGATTTTGCCAATACCATTTCCTTTTTAAAACTTCAATCAAAATTTGGGGGAAATCTGCAAAATTTTGATTTCAAATTTCATACATCTATTCGATTTTGTTTTTTGTTTTCTTTTTCAAGCACAATTGAAATACAGACATTTAAAAATAATTTCCCTTTTTTAAAAAGAATACAATTCCAATGAAGACTGGAATGTGAATTTTCAGCAAAATATCAAGATCAAATTATTCTCTCGCTAAAGTTTTATCGATTTCAATACCACTGTTGTGAAATAGTAATTTGTCATGTGTTTTATCTTACAAATATTTTGGAACCTGAAAATTTTAATATTTATTTTTTATTTAGTCTAAAAATTACTTGACAAAAACTAGTTCGTAAATATTTTTTTAATTATTTATTAAAAATGCTACCTTCAGAGAATATTATTTTAATAAAATAATTATTGTGATTAATTAAGGTTTAAAAAAGGACTTTATGAATTTTATAGTAGCCAGGAAACAGTAAAAATACCTGCACCAAAATTAAAAGAAAAAAATTCAAAAATCTTATCAAACATAAATGCATTATTTTCTTTTATAACTGCTGTGCAGTAAAATATATGTTGTGTTTCTGTAATACTAACATAAACTTCAAATGCAATTTTGTGAATATAGGTAAAATTTTGTCGAAAAATTTTAAAAAGTCTGCATATTTCTTTTTTTTTTTTTTTGAGTTTATTCATTTTTTTTAAACTTACATTAAAAATAATTTGAAAATTATTTATTTTCTAAAAAGTATATTATTTTACTGGAAAAGCATGGAAATTGAGGTGTTGGGTAAGCTAAATGAATATATCATTGATTTCCAAAGAAGACTTAACAGAGCAAAAATATAAGATAGAAGTTCTACACAGAGTCCGAATGCAAGTAAATAAAATTGTTAAAGAATGTTTTCACCTATTTTCTTTCTAATAAAATTAATCACTGGTGAAACTGAATACACAGTCCGAAAGTTTCGATACAATTCTAAAAATGTTTCAATTTTACTTTAAATTTCAAAAAATAAGTTAATCAAAGGGAACATCAACTAATGTTAAGAAAAAATATGTCGTATTTTCTTAGACTATTCATAAAATCGTTTGTTTGTTTTATACCACTGATGTTATATGAAGGTTACGAATCTAAAATAAGAAAAAAAATCATGAATCGAAAATTTGAAATCCTAATACATCAAAACATTAGAATAAATAAATAACAAAATTTACTTTTTCTTCTAATTAATCTCTTCAACAATTATTTTGAAAAATAAGTAATCTGCTATTTATATTTCCGAAGATAAATTATCTGAAAACAACAACAGCTGTAAAAATGCATTGCATCAATTTTTTGTCCTTTTTCGAATATACGAACCTTTCTGTCACATAAAACAGTGACTAGCAATTGTATATAACTTTTAACGATACTTTGTTCGGTGAGATCGATATTTTGTAGAATGATAAACAGTAACAAAAAAAGCATTTTCGGAACTGTCTAAAACATTTTTCATTTTCCCTGAACTTTTTCGAATTTAATGAAAATGCACAGTTCTGCATACAAAATTCGATACATTTTGAGGTTCAATTTTAATCTCGCTTATATTTCATACGGTTCTGGGGCATATTTTGTTTTAGAATATTTGTTATTGGACTATGAAAATCATCTGCCAGAGAATTCAGCAGTAAACTCTGCTTTCCCGCTCTCATACGAATGCATTTCGTCACTACATGTTTGTTTGTAAAACCATAAATAAAATTTTCAGAAAACGATATAAAAACTGGAGTTCGGAAAAAAATATTTTTCAGCTGTAAAATTGAATTATGAAACGAGATCTAGCTTCGTAAACAATGGGAGGGCTGAGTTAGGTAATGCTTTTCCTTCAAAAGAAAGAAGGATCACGCCCATGAGAGGAAATTTATTGCATTTATTCAGAGAAAAGAATTACATTTGGGGGGGGGAAGGGATTTCTTTTAGTATTAGTGTCGCGTTGAAAAGATTTTGTTTTTACTGGATCTTAGAATGGAGAATTGGGGAAGGGAAAAGAAATTTAATCATTTTAACAAAGTTAGGTACATTTTAAATTACCATAGTTTGTTTTAGAATTCTAAGTAAACATTTGACATCCCTGTCAGAAGAAATAGAAAGCAAAACAAATATATTCAAATCATTCCGTTGTTGGGACTTATTTCTTAAGCCAAGGATTTATGTCTTATGCCATGACAGATTAAGGTATTTTTCAACCGTAATTCAGCATTAATTGTAAATGAGACAGCCTTCTTCATTTCAAAACATTTTTAATTTAGCGTTATGTTAATGAACTATTTTATGTTTTTTTTTAATTCATTTACTTTCTTTGTTTTTATCCGCTAATTATAATTTATGATTAAGTCGCATCTACATTAGTGCAAACTCTATTTTAGCAGTAAAAAAATAAAAGTTTATACATAAACTTTCGATACTTCCCCTCACTGTTTCTCGTTTATACCTATTTTCTTTTCTGTGTTTTTTGGGTGAAAAAATTTTACAAACCTTCCCATAATTGGCAGTTTAGAGAATCTCGTATATGTTGGACATTCGCGCCAAGTTGTCACTTTTAATTGGCGTTAAGTCACCAAATTTGAAAACATTCGGTTCCATTTTCTAATAATTCTAAAAGACAAAAATTGATGTCACAAAAGTGATAAATATCCAATTTTTTCCCGTTTATTTAGTGGCTACTAACACCTCAAACCATAACAACAACATATTCACATGTAATAATAATTTTAACATTTAAATAATGTTATACTATGCAAATCTGAAACAGATAAGAACAAAATGATACTATTTTATAATTCATGGAATTAGCATATTTTGAAATTTATAGGTTTGGTAACCAGATTTATAACATTTTTTTGTTGTTGACCGGTCTATGGTTTTCCGAAAGTAAGAGACCAAAGACTGAAGCTCATATTTATTTTTATTTTAGTATATTTCTATGATTTTTAAGTTTTTTTAAGGATATAATCTTATTGTTGACAGCTTTATTTTTAAAATACAGTCTACATTGAATAATAAGCGTCATATAGATCACATGAATGTATTTAAATTTATACATAATTGGAGAGTATTTTAAATTTAATTATTACTATTCAAAACATTGTACTGAAATAAATTCTTCACAAGAAAATAAGTTTGCAGTGTAATATATTTTAGAATAATATTCATAACGAAATTATCCAGCTCTACTTTTTGGGCATCTATACTTATAAAATAGCTGTCAGTAACACTTCATAGGAGGCAGGATCCATTATCAAAATAATAGAAACACCATTAATGTCTCAAGACAAGCAGTTTACTTATCATATAATTTACCAACTCATATTTAAGGATCATTTATATTGCGGGGCGGATGTGTTAATAAAGTGTACTACACTGCGATTATGATTAATTCTAAACCTCCCGAAATTTTATCATACCATCTTAATGCCATTACGGAAGGACGCTATTTAGGTTTTAGCCCTAATGAACATCATGTGATCTGCTATAACTCCTCCGTACTAGGTGGCATGGTCCGATACAGAAGGAATGTAAACCACCCTAATATACTTACTTAATCCGTAGCTTTAAAGCAGAGGTGTCCAAACTTTTCGCGGCACGAGCCGGATCGAAACTAGATCCATGTTATACGGGCCACATGCATATACAAATTGAAAAATATCGTTATGAGTAAAGTAGCATTAAATACTATTAATTAATACTATTTTATTGTAACTTGAAAATACAAAATACTAAACAAAGTATAATTATATAATTATTTTATATAAATTGAAATATTTTCATGCAACTTCGAATGCGAATGGTGAAACTGTTTTTTTTTTTGTTCTTGAAGAATGTCTTTATAGTTGGGATCAAAATTTGTTACACCAATCATAAGCAATAACTGCAAATGATCATCAGATAAATTTGCTCTATATTTTGATTTGAGATACTTCATTCGATAAAAAGTTTGTTCGCACACGAAAGTAGTCCCAAACATTGAAATGAATTTACGAGCAAATTTCTTCAAATTTGGAAACTCTTTTGCATCCAAATATTTATAAAAATCTATTAAGTTTCCTTCCTTGTATTTGTCCTTGATTTGTTCGTTTGCTTGAAGATCAATAATTTCTATTTGAAGCTGGCTTGAAATTTCAGCAACGTTGCAATCAAATGGATTTTGCAATCAAAAAAACAAAACAATAATACTCTGCTTATCGTCAAAATTCACACGCGTATAAAATTTCTTTTATGTTTGAGTTACCGAAATATATATATATTTTTTTATTTAGTCTTATAACTTAACAGCGTGATAGACATTTGTGTTTGGTCAAGTACAACAACTCCGTTTTGTTGGCCACGTAGTTTTTCGATATACCTTTATGAAAATGAAAGGGTTTGGGCGAAAACATTATGTTCTAAAACCCTCCGCGGGCCGGATAAAATCACTTGACGGGCCGGGTTTGGCCCGCGGGCCGTAGTTTGGACACCTCTGCTTTAAAGAAAAGAGAGAAAACTACCACTCCAGAAGCGTTTCATTGCAAAACATCAAGTGGTCTCTGAGAGAGTCGAAAATTCAAACAAAACCAACTGCACTTCAGCTGAAGCCATGCAAGAATAAGCTCAACTAAATCAAAGGCCCATGATGATTCCTACAGACACCGTAAATTGGCAGCCTTTCACATCAAAATCTTTCAGGTTGAGAGAATATTTGAGTCCCAATAAGCAAATCATTTAACAGTGTATAAACATATTAATATGCACCCTATTGTAGACTTTTAACAACTACATTCAGTCACATTTATTAATTACAAACCATACATACATTTAATAACAATATTCCGGAAAACTCGTTTCAAAAACATTTTAGGACCAGAATTTTTTTTTTAACATCAGTTTAGATATAAGTAAAATCTTTGAGCTGTCAAGTTATAGCAACAGTAATTGGTGAAGAATTACAGTAATAAAAAGCGAATTCATGGAACACGAATTGTCTCTTTCAGACACAAATTACAATCTGTTTTTTTATTATGCAACCCACTTTTCAAATTGTACAAAGTATTTCATAACCTTTTCAACAGGTACTTTTTGCAGATTTACCCAAAACCCTTGCTTGATGAGCTTACAAAAACTCAGTTTTGCTCATCTATTAATGTAATTTCGATATAAAGAGAGTTTTGGTTAGCCTACTATTAAAAGTTTGAGATATTAAAACTTTTTGAGGAACATTCTATAGATCTGACAATTTTTTAGTTATTTGTTTATTTATTGGAGACAGTAACATATGTAATTAAGTAAATAGAAATATATAAGAAAACTAGTCAATCAAACTTTTCACCTATTTTCAACCAAATGAAGCATTATTTATTATTGATTACTCGACAAAACAGATCAGCAGATATTACTGAAAAAGTATATAGGGATTGAAAAATGCAATTTTCTGTGAGTAATCTAATTCACATATTTCAATTGATTTCAATTTCAATAAGATATTAGGGTGGTTAGTTTATTTTTAGTGATATATTTTACCTCTATGAAGATAGAACACATACATATACATCATATATGTTTTGTGGCAAGAAAGAAACTTCCACAACCAAGCATGTTCTACGCCATCTGAAAAAATGTATTAATAAGCGAAAACTTCCCTTTTACAATAGAAAACATAATTTATCTAAAAAATAATTTTCAACAGTTCAGGAATTTGAATTTAAAAACTATTTTTTAAAAAATGGAGGTACTTTCATTTTGCAGCAAATCCTTAAAGTACATCGTGATTATTTGATTTTCGTCTATTTTAACTGTTAAAAAGTTATTGCTTCATTATATAAAATTTTTACAATCCTTGTTTAAAATTTCTTGTGAAATATATTACAATAAACTAAGGTCTGGTTAAATTAATTTCCAATATATTACTAAGCTAAAGTACCAACCCACTTAGATTTAATTCACTCAATGTCGTTTTCAAACACACAACTAAACTATTATTCAGCTAGGGAAACAAGGCTTATAGTAGTAAATATTTGGAAGAAACGCTATATCCTAAAGCTTCTATGGATTCCATCATTCATAGTTGAAAGAAACTGAATTTATTTGTTAAACAACTCAAAAAGGAATCCATAGAGTATCTGACATGACAATGTTTAATTTAAATAACGTATAGAAGAAATGGTACATAAAATAATAAAATCATACTATTCCAAATATTATCCTTTATGTTCCGAGAGTCTTAAAATAGTTTTGAACACACAATTGCCTATTTTCGCTTGTTTTTTTTCGTTGATAATTCAGCTAAAGATTTATGGCAATTATTTCTTATCTTTGACAGCGAAATATCGTAATAAAGAGGATTAAGAGCAGCACAAAATGTTTGAAATTGCTGCTATAGAAAGAGAAAGAATTCTGGTATTGAAACTCGGAAACGTTAATATTTGTGTACATATTTGGGAAAAATAGTTGTACATCAAGATGATTGAGAAAATTGAAAGTAATTTTTTTGAAACTTTTGCATGAAACTCAATATATAAGGAAGAATTTTTTCTTAGCCATACAGTGAGAAAAACATAAGCAGTCAATAGATTATAATTTAAGCAATAAATTTGTGGGTGTATCTCCCTAAAACTTTATTGCCTACACTCCAATAAATTTTTCATAAACCTGTCCTCTCATAAAGGAGTTTTGGCTAAGGCCACCAATACCATGCTTGACGAATACGACGCTTCAAAGCATGAAATATGCATCTTCGGTGTGAAATTGGTATTTTTTGCTGGATATATTGTGAGAATATATATTTAG
>JAPMOQ010043861.1:1219899-1249928 GCA_026543055.1 Argiope trifasciata | reverse complement strand
TTTTTTTTGCAAACTAACGGCAGAGCATAACTTTAATATGAATCGATTTTGTTCAAAACGGGATAAAATCAATTCATTTAGTCGTATGTTCGTATATCAAAAGCCATTTGTCTAGCTGAAAGAATTTCATAGCTATAGTGTTCATAGCTAGACTAACTTATTGTCTAACAGGCAGACAGCTGTAATACCAAAAAATAGATTGTTTTCAGTCCTGAGGAGGTCTGAAACGTGGAATCTGGAATCTGAAATTGGTATTTTTTGCTGGATATATTGTGAGAATATATATTTAGATACATTGTTTGTCAACTGGTCAACACTAAAATTTGCCAAGTCACTAGAACTGTAGTCACAACATAAAGTAAAAAATTACTTTATGGTGCATTATTAAGTACAAACCGATTTACGTTAACCTTTTGAAAAAATTAGTTCATAATTTGGTATGTTTCTAAATTTAAGATGCTAAATCAATATACCTACCTAGCTACTTGTGTTTTGTGGTTATAGATTTTTTTTTTTGCAAACGAACGGCAGAACATAACTTTAATATGAATTGATTTTGTTCAAAACGGGATAAAATCAATTAATTTAGTCGTATGTTCGTATACCAAAAGCCATTTGTCTAGCTGAGAGAATTTCATAGCTATAGTGTTCATAGATAGATTAACTGATTGCCTAACAGGCAGACAGCTGTAATACCAAAAAATAGATTGTTTTCAGTCCTGAGGAGATCTGAAACGAGGAATCTGGAATCTGAAATTGGAATTTTTTCATGAATACGGTTCTTCCTCGTATTCCAGTATTTTTTTTAAAAAAATCAACACGCTGATGATTTGAATAACACACCAATGATGTGAAAAAATTTGAGCGACGTTAATTCAATTTTTATAAGTAATTAACTTTATAGTAATAACTTTATAGACAGGAATTATTCGACATGACATCTCAAAAACTATAACAGCGGCTTTTATTCCTTAAATATTGATCACAGACATGCTCTGTAAATTACAAATTCACATAAAAAAGTTGCAAACTGTGATGAAGTAGATTAAAATTTTCAAGGAATTAAACTTTAAAAGTATATAAAATTTAAATTTTTATACGGATATGTACAAAAAAATTTTCAGTGAGTAAAACGTGCACCATACTCTAATAAGGTCGCGTACAACATTTAGATTCCTATCTAATGCTTACATTATTCCTTTAAAGATAACTAAATGCTCCTTTCTTAAATGTACTCGTGTCAAAGAAATCTCTTTCAAAATCTCATAGTAAAATACATTGTAGGGAAAATTTCTTTTTTTTTTTGTATCAGGAAGTAAATGGAAGCCTGTTATATCATTGCCTTTTTTTTATGCTTACCATCTGTGTGTTTTCCTCATGTGGAAAAAGTAGACTGCCACGCTTCTTACCACTTATTGTTTGTATGTAAATTATTCCTTCCATGGTAAAATGATCAAAATTTAAAAAAATTCAAAAGTTTCTTCTATTTGGCAACATAACTGCTAAAATATATTTATATTATATGTTATATATAAACTCAAGCAATTTACTTACTGAATCTTAATTCAGCTATAAAACGTTTTTTTCCCTTGTCAAATTTTTCTGATTGCGAGTAGAATAAATTGTATCGGAATGGATGTTTAGAAGCGGTAACTGACTGCTACATTTTCCTTCTTTATTTATGATCTCTACAATAGTGGAACACGAGCTTTTATGAATTTGTTTCCAAAAGCTTTAAAATTTTGATCTGAAAAAATTAAGTACTCAACAACAACTTCATTTATTACAGAGCCTTTAAAAATGTAGGATTTTCTTTCATTTCCTGCTTTAGGTTTTCGAATTTGATGAAAGAAAATTTCACCACCGGCTACTTTCATTTAGTTGTAAAATATCTTAAAAAGACAATTAAAGAGCAACTTCTGGTGTATATATATATATATATATTTAAAATTTATAGAATATACATATGTTAGCTTTTTGAGATGTAAAAATAGTTTACATACTTATTGGAAACGTGTATCTTACCTTAATGTAATGAAATAATGTTAAAAATTAGGAATCAAAAAATTATTTATGAAATATTTTCAGCAAAAAAATAATAATTTGAATAAATTCATGAAAGCAAAAAGTTTATTAATAAAGAAATTATAATAGCCATTATATAAATAATAAACGAATGCGTTGGAACTAAAATTATTTGATGTGCTTGAAAACAATTTATAGCCAGTTCATATACTCGAAATTGTTTTGAGTTTAAATACTTTTATATTTCTTATTTTTAATGTAAAAAGTAATTTTATTTATATTATTATAATTGGAAATTTCCTGACAGAATCCTGTTATTATCCTACACCACTTAATTGGCTGCCTTTTGATTGAAGTAACCTATAATATCATGAAAATGAAATGTTTATCAGTTTATTTCTTGCAGTTCATCTAGACATAGTTAAATAATTACTTTAAACTAATCAAAAATTATAAAAGAAATGGAACTGAAATTTCAAAAAAGAATGACAGAGTACAACAAAAATTTACGATATTTCAAAATATTTCTTAATGTTACTATATTGCAAAATATAAATTAATGTTAATATATTTCAAAATATAACTTAATGTTACTGCTTTTAAAAATCTTACATAATGTCACTATATTTCAATATATTATTTTCTGTTACTATATTTCAAAACAATTTTATTTAAAATTTTAAAAAAATTTATAAAATTGTAAAAAATTGGTAGAAAAAAGTTTTTACTGAAAATAAAAATAATTAAATTAAATATACTATTAATGTATTTCTTTAAAAATAAGTTTATGCCATGTTATCACAGAGAAAACGTCTTAATGAAATGTGAAAAGTTCGGTTAACAATGCATCATATATATATATATATATATATATATATTCGCGAGGAATTTTATTTATAAAATTATTATTACTAAGACATTTGCCTGTGCAGGATACTAAGTGTAAAAATAGTTTTGGGATTACTTTGATAATAATTGAACATCACCTTCTATGTGATTGAGTGAATCTTGAATTGAAGTGAATCTTTTTTCAAGATTCACTTCAATTTAGAGTCACTGCGAAATTATAAGGTGAAAAGTCAGGATTTCTCGTGTCGATAAAAAGTACTATAAAATAAATGGCACTGCAGAGATTGCCGTGAAAGAAAGCAAGGTAAGAAGACATTTTATAGATCATTTCAACGTGGCAGTATATCACTATGAATGTAATGTTTCTGTCACATTACTTTTCATTGTTATACGTTCAATAAAAATGTGATTACTAATTTATACAGTGGATGGGGTGAGCTATTCCATTCTGATAATGTCAAAAGGGACACTCATCATTTGATTCCCTTTCATTTTTTTACTCTCTCAGCTTTTATATTCCTTTTCTTTTAATAGATCGTCTAAGCTTTTCAAATAGTGTGTGATATATCAACGCATTTTATTACCTTTGGTTCATTAAATACAAACTAAAAAAAACAAACAGAAAATATCACAATTTACTTTTTACTTCATGAGAAGATTGTAGAGGATGGTCTAAAATGAAAAGGAAATGTTTAGACAACTTCTGTATAAAAAACCATAACCTGAATTGCAATTAAATTTTGTGTACAACTTTTTCTGAGAAACCAATTTCATTCAAGAAAAATGAAACATCTAAGAGAAAAATTGATTCATATATTGGTAGCTGTAGGCAAATGATTCTGCTGCACTAATAAGTTGCTCAACAATAAAAATATACCCTATATAAAATTTTGTTTGAAATGAAAAATTCGAAACTATTAAACTGCAATTTCTGTATAGTTGTCATATGCATTTGACGTTTTTAACAAGTGAAATTGCGAACGTTTCAATTTATTGTATTCTAGTTGTCTTGAGGATCCATCCAGGTGTTATTACAAATTTCCAGTCTCGTCAAACCATTCTCCGTGGGATTAGAACAGTCGTTCTCTGCTCAATTTAACAAACTAGCTTTATTGAAGTATGTCATTGTTAATTGTAGTGTGAAAGAATTTCAAATTTGATATGACAAATTTAGAGCACTAATTACAAAATATTGATAATTGGAAAATTGTCTTATATGCATTTTTCATTATATTTTAATAATTTTTGTGAAGATGTTGCCAAAAAAACTTCCTGGACAGAGAAACTACTTTTTAAATAGGACCATACTGTATAATAAAGCTTTTTTAAATTCTGAGCATTTCCTTATATTTTACATAAAGGCATTTAATTAAGTATTTTCTTATGAGAGAGGAATTTTTAAAGTGACCATATATTTTGGAATGTATGTAGTTTTGGCCTCAATAGTATGTAAATCAGAATTTCAGAAGGTTAGGATTCGTTCAACTTTAGTTATTATTACCATTATTTTAATAATAGAAAAGCCTACCCTAACCGAGACAAATATTATAATTTGAGACTACACAAAAGCGACATTGGGATAGGCCTCATTATTCTGAATATTTGCTAGATGGTAAGGACTGCATATTATCACCAGTAATCATGGAATTGTGCAAAGAAGCACCGTTATAGAAATAACATTTTTTGGTCAAGGCATTTTTCATATATGTATACATTTTAATAATGGTTTGAGAATGAGAACAGACTAAACATAGATTCGTGAATAAATATAAAAATAAAACTTTAGAATCAATAAATTACATTTAAATAATATGCATCTGAGGATATAAAATTATTATTATTCTTAAGTATTTTAGAGATTTTTTTAAAAACCTCCGATTTAAAATTTTGTGTAAAGACATTAGACATGTAACTTTCAAAGCTGCATTAGTGCAAAACTTGTCTGTAAAAGTTTTTTTAAAATATTTAAGTCTCTGTTTCATAGGTATATTGTATTAATGTAATTTTTGAATATTACTCGTAAATTCAGAAGGAACATTTTATTGACTTACCAGCATATTTAATTAATATTTTAATTTCAAAAAAAAGGAAAAAAAAAACGTAGAAAAAATTTCAAATTATATGAAGATTTTGCTTGGATATTTCCAATCTCATACCAAAAAAAAAAGCTTATTTTGATAAAATAACCCATTATGTATTTGGTAAAAGTAATCTATTTTATTAAGTATAAAAAGTAATTAATTTAAAATTGTACATGGCAGTAAATTCTTTACGTTTGCTTTAGGTTTTAACAATTATGTATTGTTTGAATTATATTTATTGAAATCACAAAAACCATTTCAAAACCTTTCTACCTTTTTGAAAGTAAACATAAGAATATTCAATGCTGTTAGGGGAATCATAACTTCTAAAATTAGTTATTACATGGGGTGGGCAAAAAATAAAGTTTTCAATTAGAGGAAATACAAAAATGCTCAAGATATCAAAGGTTATTTCTTAAAAACCGGAATAGTCAATTCAACAAGGGATTACAAAATATAAAATAAATTGCTTGGATTTTATAATGCTTAAGCAACATGTTTTTAATGTACAAAAATAACCATGATATTACTTTACAATACAAAAATTAATATTATTTTTTGCATTATTAATTTTTTTTCTTTAAAATTCATCAAATACACAGAAAATTATTGAGTCGCTGTCTTCTTAGAATTTTAAATTATTGTATTTAAAAAAAGGCATCTTCTGTTCAAACTTTGCTTTAATCTTCTGTATTCATTTATTTAAAAGTACATACAAAGAAATGTTTTATGTCATTAATCGGCAACATAAAAATGTTAGCCCATTAATTATTCTGTCCGTGAAATTGATTATGCTCCTATTTAAAATGTTAAGTAATTTTTTTCATTTACTTTTTTATTTTAAATATTAATAGCATTTATACTCTATCCTTTATCAAAAGGGAAAAAATATGAAATAAAAATTATTAATTATTTGAAATACTTCACCTCACATTATTCAGTATTAAAAATTTTAATATTTTATAAAGTAATTACATTAACTAAAATAATTAATTTTATATTTTGAAGAAATCGATTTTAATTTTCATTAATATACTGGAAATATGTTTAATACTTAGTTTGATTTGTTAGTTTATACTAACATTTTATAAAAAATAACAATGTATGACTAATAGCATCTACAAGCAATTTGTTTTATAAGTGAATAAAATAATATATAATATAAGAAATTATTTGTATTAATTATTATCTTTTGTTTAATGCCTAAAAAAATTCTTGGAAATGTTTTTTAAGAATTTTATTGGTGTTTCCAAAGCAAAGTTACTAATTAATCTAATCTAGTACCATCTCTTTATGAATCTCATGTTTTTCTTAGTTTAGGAAATATTTTTATTTATTTATTTGTATTTCGTAGATCATTTTTTCCACTTTGCAAAACTAGCCTAAACAACCTTGTATTTCATAAAAAATACGAGCTTTAATATTCCAATATTATTGTATTAATTGCCGAAAATGACACAAAAATTGTTTATTGTATTTTTAAATAAAGTATTCTACGTTAAAATGATGTAAATATGATTATAACTATAAGTTGTCTTTTCTATTTTATAAATAGAATTCGTTGAGTCTTAAATTTTTATTATTCAACAAAAATTTGAATAATATGATGGGATGTCAAAGCTGAAATGTGTATAAATATTGATCGGGTTTACTATTCTTTACTTAAAAACCAAGTGCGAATATTTCTAAATTTTCAAGAATTCATTCCTTAAAATAAACGAAAAATAAGTCTAAAATTTATGAGGAACTGTAACTGCGCATAAATGTTGTTATTTTATTCTTTAAATCTAAAATTTAGGATTTAAAGAAATGAACAATAATTTGGAGGAGAGCCAAGCGTGATTAATTATAAATTTACATGAGTGAAATGATTTACCAATTAGTAAATATAAGGAACATGCATGGAAATTATTAAAAGAAATGGATTAAAGAGAATGATGGAATGTTATTCATGCTTAAAATACCAAATATTATTTGATAAACTGCGAGCTTCTTTGGTATTAATTAATTGTCGTAGAAAAGATAATATTTAATTAAATATTAAGTGAGAAAAATCACTGGCGATTCACTCGGTGAACAGCGTGTTAAAATAAGGAGACATTGTAAACACGGACTTGTTCTATTTGCATCAAATTCTATTATGAATGAATACGGGCAGTTTGAATATTACTTGAATATGGGTGATTCAGCAATAAACATGGTAAAAAAATGCCAAATCCAAAAGGCCAGATACTAAATTGGCTGACGGAGACAGAGGACGGAGTGGAGATCTGTTGTGTTTTCTGATAAAAGCCGGTTCTGCCTTGGTCGCAGTGATAAACGTTTGTTGGTTAGTAGGAGGACAGGTGAACGCCTGCTAGTGATCTGTCTGCGGCCTACACAGACAGGGCCTACTCCTGGAGTTATGGTTTGGGGAGCAATTTCGTAAGACAGCAGGAGCACTCTCGTGGTTATCCCACGCACTCTGACTGCAAATTTGTACGACAGTCTAGTGATACAACCTGTTGTACTGCCATTCATGAACAGCATTTAAGGGGTTGTTTTCCAACTGGATAACGCTCACCCTCATACCGCTGTTGTAACCCAACATGCTCTACATGTCGATATGTTGCCTTGGCCTGCTCGATCACCAGATCTATCTCCAATCGAGCACGTATGGGACATCATTGGACGACAACTCCAACGTCATAAACAACCAGCATTAACCGTCCCTGCATTGACCGCCCTAGTGCAACAGGCATGGAACTCCATCCCACAAACGGATATCCGACACCTGTACGACACAATGCATGCATGTTTGCATGCTTGCATTCAAAATTCTGGCGGTTACACCGGTTACTAATGTACCGACATTTCACATTTGAAATGGCTCTACCTGTGATCTTGCAACTTTAATCAATTAAATATGTTACCTAGACAAATGTATTCCTAAAATTTCATTACTGTACAATAAGTTTTTCTTGGTGTTGGGATTTTTTTTCCATCAGTGTATTTGAAAACTAAGTACATTTTCCCCCCGTTTCTTCCACTAAGTTAATTTTATATTCACTTTGATAATTTTAAGCTGTTAAAGCAGTCGAAAAGTTTCAATCAAACAATTATCTATTAACTGGACAGTGGAATTTGAAATAAGCGAATCTTTAAAGAGGCATGGAATTTTAGTTTTATCATTTTCTGACAAATATACGCTTACATTAATTTAAAATAGTATTATAATATATATTGTTCAATAAAAGGAATAATTCAAAGGCCAAGAAATATTTTTTTAAAAAAGCAATTTCCTGAGAATATTATTACATTTAAATATCTTTCAAATGTTCTAAGAGTCTTATTTTTAAACGAAATTAAATAAAATTAATATTACAGATTTTTACCAAACATTTAAAGAAAACAAGGAATGCATTTTCTATTTCGAATTTTTTTTAAGATAGCTAAAAGTCAATTCTAGTTATGGAAATCATAAAATTCTAATGAAAATTCAGTAAGTGAGCATAATAATATTTCTAAAAAATTTTAATTGGAATTACAAAATCATATACAATTTTATTCTAAGTATACTTCAATTGGGTAAAAATTTAAAATAATAATGATGATAATAATAGAAAAAAAAATTAAAAATTCAATTGCCTGAAATACTTCAAAATTAAAAAAAAACCATGCATCTTTTAATTTTTCAAAAATTAGAATTTGTTTAAAAAAGTTTAAAAAAAATCGATGCATTTATATTTTAATAAATATGTATAGTAAACTTCATTACTCTAACTGAATAATTTGCCAATATGACTAATAGAATCCATCGTCCTCTTAAATTGCGGAACATCCAGTATATTTAAATTTCAAGAAAACAGCGTATACTTCCAAAACAAAACTAAAACCCAATTATCTTACACAATATTGCATTTCAAAAAAGAACAAAAAAAAGTAAGATTAATTAGCAAAAACAATCGCATTTTCAAGGCATTCATATTAATAGCTGCATATTCGCGTAAGAAAAATGTCGGCTTTCTCTAAAAGAAACATGCCAGGAAATGAGAAAACATTTGAGAATGTCAATTTGGAAAGA
The DNA here is from genome assembly GCA_026543055.1 of Argiope trifasciata. NCBI lineage: Eukaryota > Metazoa > Arthropoda > Arachnida > Araneae > Araneidae > Argiope > Argiope trifasciata. Next base: position 1,240,910 of record JAPMOQ010043861.1, on the reverse strand, counting down.
AAACAAACAGATTATTCATAAAAAAAGAATAGTAACATATTACTTTTTATTCCGAAGAAGTAAAGGGAAGAAATATGCTTAATAAGAAGAATACATTTCACCGTTCATGGCAAAAGTTACTGAAGCGTTAAGTAAAGCTTGATTTAGAACATCTGTTTCTTGGCAAGACGTAAAAATAGGGTCCCATTCAAGAGATTTTTTCATTTAAGGATTAATACACTTGGCGCAGTAATTCTAAGAGGTTTTATTGCTTTTCGAACAAATTTAGACACTTAATTTTTTTTTGTTAATTTGAATTTCATTTCTTTTTTTTTTATTTTGATTGAAAAGAAAATGAATGAGGAATTGTAATTGCATCCCACGCTTATGAATATTTATGCCTGGAATGAGCGTTTGAAGAATTTAAATTCATGAAACAGACATAAACATATTTAATTTCGTACTGGTTCAAAATAACTATTTTCTTTCGATATTTCTTACTATTGTTTAATTCTTTTTCTTAATGTTATCCTGTGAGAAAATGATGTTGTTTTGATTTGAGGTTTTTGAAGCCTCAAAATGTGTAGGCAACAAATTGGCGATTTATCACTTTTGAGGCATCAATTTTTAGCTGTTAGAGTTATTAGGAAATAATGCAGAAAATTGTCACATTTTACGATTTATCGCCAAGTAAAACTACTTGGTGATAAATCGTATTAAATCGATACTAAACTTGATTTCCAAATTATTTCTTCTTCGAACTCGTATGAATTGTCTTAAATAATTTCAATCATAAACTAGTTTGAAACAATCACGTAACTATCAGATTACGCTTGCGTCAATATTTAGAAAAACGTTTGGTTGTTTGCATTTCAAAATCGGTCGAAACTCCAAACTTTTGCCTGCTAGAAAAATTAAAAATCAAAGTTATTAAAAATTTTATAACTTTGATTTTAAAACTAACTTATTTTTAAAATTTCTTAATTATAAAGAAAGAGAGTGAGTGGAGGGATAGAGAATGAGAAAACAGTTTCGCCATTGTATCAAATCTGTTTAAAGTTAAGTTAACGAAGAAAAACAATGATTTAAAAATAATAATGTTCTCACATGTTAACTTGAAATTTGAGATCATAGATTTAAATTTTTTAGCTGATTTTTTTCCCAATATGAAAAGAACCATTTATTTTCTCTCCATTCTTCTTACTAATTTTAATGTGCTTTTTTTCATTTTGACTGAAAATAAAATTAAAAAAGAATAAGCTGGAATTTCATTTTATATTTATAAATATTTGTTACTGAAATAAATATTTCTAGAATTTAAATTCATAAATTAAACAAAAATGTGATTAATTTTGCACTATTTCAAACAAACTGAATTTATTAATTTTAAATTTATCTTGTTTCTAATATTCAAATAGTCAATTTATGCCTCTAATTAAAAAAAATTGAAAAATGTTTCAGAATTTTTATAGAATTTATATGAAATAAAATTAAGAATTTATTGAATAATTAAATGCAAAATGAATTTCCTGCAGTAAGATGAAACTAATTTGTATTTTTTATTCCTAAAATTTTAGTACTCTATGGTTATAGCGGAAAAAACCCTCCTTCCACATTTTGAATGATTTGAAACTGGTGTTATGAATGTGTCAATTGAAAGTTTGTCAATTTGAGATTGTATGGAATGATTTTCTATTGATAAAATTAATTGCTTCTTCAGAATTTTATTTGAATTACAGAGAGTGAAGGTACAATTAACGAACGATATTCTAATAATTACATTAATTTTTAAAACACTATTCTCTTTTCTTAGAAAAGCAGATTTATTAGAAAAATAACGCAGAAGTTTGGGCAAAAAGAATCTAAACGGCTAAATATGTACGAATTTTTCTGAAATTATCAAATTACATTTACGATATGAAATTGGAAGGGAACGAATATAAAGCTCATTTTATTCCGAAATTAATTAGAACTAAAAATATAATAGATCCTTGTTTTAGAAATAGTGAATTTATAACTTAATTATACTTTTTGATTATTAGTTTTAATGAATTGTAATTAAAATGTGAAGGCATCTCATATTGTTTAATAAATAATTTGCGAAGAATAATGCACATTTGCTTTTCATACGTAGGAAATACTGCCATTTGTTATTAATCCATAAAAAATTATAGGCATATTTGAATTATTGATAATATCCGATTTAAAATTATTGAACTTAATAATGACTTATGAAATGAATTCGAACTGCTTACATGAATATTTTAACTCTTTAAAAAATCTGGATTAGTTTAAATAGTTAAAATCCTCTGAAGAAAAATAGATATTTTGTAATTATAAAAATTGAAATCTTTTAGAATAATGCATCCAATTTATAGAAACCAGCGGGTGACCGAGCTCCGCTCGTAGAAAACAGGTATCGAAGCTAACTCGAAGATTTAAATTTTCAATTGTGATTTATCAAAACAATACATGCCATAAGAAAATTTGTGAAACCATTGGTGAAAAGATAACCGGTTAAAGTGCACCATTGTAAACTATTCTAAACAAAGTTAGAGTTTGGAAAGGGAACTATTCTATACAAAGGTAAAGTAAAGGTAAAGATTGAAGTGTGTTGAAGTTCAATATTTTTGACAAATTTATTTAGAAAAACCAAACATATATACATACATAAGAAACATATTATAAACCTATAACAGCATAAACATAAAACTTTATTAGTTCGCCATATTGGCTATAGATGGCAGCACGTTACCGCTTGAAAATTTAAGTAGCCATTATGGCGAACTAATAAAGTTTGAAAATATCCTATTTGTAACTCCGAACTGCTCGACCGTAGCGCTTCAAAACTGGCGCCAATCAATTCCTCGTGGCCAAAAACCCCAGACCCCCAAGTTTACCGGAGTTTATTAATTCTGGGGCGATTTTCGACTTGGCAACCATTCCTCGTATTATAGTATTAGATTAGATATATTGTTTTTTCATATGAAAACTTATGTAATGCAATGCTTAACTTATCGTAATTAATAATAATAATTTTAAAATCAATTTCTTCACAGTAAAAGTGGTTAGCATTCTAGAATAAATTCTATTGATTTAAACCAAATTTTACTTTTAAAATATTAACTATAGTTACAATTTGAATGAGTATGCCATTTGTCAGTCGAAATGCATTGAAAGCCTATTTACTTATCTAGATACTTTCTAGAAACGTAATCTAAAGAGAGTTTAAAATTATTAATTTCAAAATGTTTCCACCGTAGCTCTCTGTTATTTCACGTTATAATGGTGTAGTAATTTTCTTCAAAACTCTATACATTAATTTAAAAGAAAAAAAAAATTAACGCTTAGTAAAGCTGCTGTATCATGAGTCACTAGAATCATACTGCCAAATTTCTGGTGGTCGGCTGAACACAAGAAATCATTAGAATCAACACAAAAGTATAACCATCAACTTATCTTCGAATATTTTAATGCAACAGGCAAACCATTAGAAATTTTGGACATTTTCCAAATAAAACGTGTGGTCAAAAGACCCGGGAAGAAATCGATAAAAATACAACATTAATTTTCAAAAAATATCTACACGGCTTCCCTTTTTAAATAGTAAAAGTTTTTCCAGACTTTTAAGAACTTATTGCAAATGCAGTATATCTGTTCTTGAAATAGCAAAGAGGAATAAAAAAAAGGGAAAAGATAGCAGATTAAATGCTATTTGATAGCATCGTTTTCATCGGAAAATAATTTTATTCTAATCAATCTTTAAAAGGGTCTCGGATTCAGTTTTTTAAATATTCTCTTTACATCGAAACTAATTCTATAAAAAAAAATTTTCGCTTTTTTTTGTAAAAACATTAATTAAAAATGAAGTTAAGTTTATTTAAAATATTAATTAAAAATAATTCCAAACGCATTATTCTTTAAATTCAACAAAAGAAGCAGAAAATAGAAAAATATTTTTCATATTTATTTGAAACAAAGAGAGTTCCCAGATTTATAGTTATTATATAATATTCTTTTTCAGATGAATTTTCCATTGTTTAAAATATTAATCTATCAATGAATTTCCCAGCTATGAATTTTTTAAATGAGGACATGATATTGCTTTGTTTTGAAGTTTTTATAGTCCTAAAATGCGTAGGCATCATTTTTGTCTTTTTTTTTACCAGTATTGCATTATTATTATGTGGGCTTCTTTTAAAGCAAATGTGTTTTAATGTAGATCTATGACATGGTATGTAGTTTTTTTCGGAGGAAATTAAATAATTCACCTTTTAAAATATGTTAAAAACACTTACGTTTAATAACAGTTTTGATAAAAGAATTTTCTTTCCTCCAAAGGGAAAATATCATTTAATTCATTCATAAGTGGGGCACATTGAAGGATCTCTCTCCTGTTTTAAGATTAATCCATTATGAAATAATTTTATGATCTCAGAAATAAAAAATTAGCAATTTGTGTTTATAAATATATTGTTTTCATAAAAATTCAATATAAATGAATGTGTTAAAAAATCTGTTTGTAAACAGTTTATCATTTGTAAATTTCATTGCGAAGGAAATGCTCATTATTCAACTTCCAAACTTAGCATTCCTATTTGTGAGAACATGATGGTTAAGGAGTTTTGAAGCTCGAAATCACGTAGGCAATGTATAAATCATAAATGGAACTTTTCATTTTCAATGTTCAGTTTCATAATGGAGCTCTCGTCAATCTCGAAAGAAAAACAAATCATTTTTTAAAAAGTTGACTCGCACGCATTGCGTCATAAATTTCAAATTGGTTCAGATCAGACTCTAGCTTTTCAGTTTTTTCTTGACTTGCAAAAATGTTTTGGAGCTCTCTTCGATCACGAAAGAAAAAGAGCATAGTATTTTTTAAAAGTTGACACATTAATATAATCACGTGATCAAAAAAACATTCACCCAGAAACTTGAAATTTGCCATGGAAGATTTCAATTTTTCTGTCTAAAAGTACTTCGTATTCTCGAAATTATTATTTTTAAATCTTTTATTCGATGATTAATGGTATTTGAATATTTCTATTTTGAACTTATATTGAAATTCTATTTTGATGTAATCTATGATATTCTAATTTGATTTAATATATAATCTATATTTGATTTAATATATTATTTAATATTTAAAAAAATCCTTGATTCAATACACTTCTCAGATACAGTATTGAATCTGTATCTGAGAAGTGTATTGAATCTCAATCACACTCAAGCAAACCTTCAATGTGTTTGTCACTTCTTACTTTGTGACGACATGATGTGAAGTTGACTCGTCTGCATGTAAGACACACGCGTTTTACGCGTGTGTCTTACACGCGTAAAACGAAAGGGGAAAAGGGGGTCTTACACGCGTAAAGAAAGGGCACCTACATCTACTTCCAATACAATTGGGTTGTTCGGAAAGTCATTTCGTATTTTTTTGTCAAAATGAAAAGAAATTTTCGTTTAATGAATAAATTATTTATTAAATTATAAAATTGCCATTCTGGTCTAATACCTTTTGCCATATTTTTGGTAGTAACATGATTACACGCTCATAAAAGTTTTGGTCTTTGCTGTAAAAAAAAACTGATCGAGGTGGTTTTTGGCCTCCTCATTTGAAGGAAAAATTTTGCAAATCAGTTCTGGTACTGATGTACTGTTAACACATCTTCTCCACACATATTGGCTAATTTATTTCTGGCTTGAACAGCATTTTTACCTTTTATATAGCAAAAAAGAAAAAAATGACGAAAATGCTGTTTATTGCTCTCCATATTTAAAAGGGCACCATCCAAAAACTACTGCGAAGAATCAGCTGCACTTTTTCACACTCAAGCCTTGCTATATCAGCTCTTAAAACATAAAATGATTTTGCGGTTTAAGTATGAAATTGGGTGCGAAAAAGGCAATTAAATCCTTTGTCAGGAAAAAACGAAATTACTTTCCGAACGACCCAATACTTTTAGTGTTAACATATACTGATTAAGTGTCCGAAATTCAATACTCAGCATATTCATTTTTTCAAAACTTCATTAACAATGTCAGATCTAGTGGGAGTAAATTCCCGTTGGAAGTAATCCCAATGGCCCTTTTTAAGTTTTCCAGGGACATTGGATTTTGCAGTTATAGCTAGGTTTTACTATTTTATCTAATAATATGTTTTTACTTTTTACAGTGTTCAATTTAGTATTTCAATGTAATTCTTTTAAAAATCTTTTAATACAATTATTTTTAATATTGTCTCTAATGCACGATTGTCAATATTTTAACTATACGACTGGCGCAGTTTTGCCATGATTGGATCTAGCGGCACTAAAATTCACAACCAACCAACGTTTCATTTACTGTCGGTTCGGTCCATGCCAAGAACATTTCGAGACAACTGACTATATTTACAGCGGACGTTACAGAAACAAGTTACTGCAGGAAGAGTTCGTTTGCCAGAGGTAGAAATTCAGTCAAGTTTCTTACATTGTTACATTTAGAGCTAAATTAGCGATATTCGATAGTATTACATTTCATATTTGAAAACAAATTCAGAAAATAATTCGTTCACTAAGCTGAAACTCATTGTGTACTCGGAATTGGAAAAATAACTGATATTCCTGTCATATGTGTAGAAAGAATAAAGTAAATCAAATAAAAAAAGACTGAATAATTATTTATATGCCAAACGACTGCATAAGAAAAATAATTATAAAGCAACCTCATGGATGACAAAAAATTAATCGTTTTCATTTCATTTGCTTTAAATTTATATAATTTATTAATTTCAAATTCTCCGTAACAAACGCCAGGTAGTCTGTCTAATTTAATATAAAAGCAATAACATAATTAATCATAATTATTTTATAATTTGTATAAGAAGTTACTTTTATTATATTTTAAAATGCTTATTTCTATGTAAGCTTGAAGTAGTTGATAGTAGTGAAATAAACACCATATTTTAACATAGCTTGTGTTGTTAGACTAGATACATGAAACTTGATTTAGAGTGAATCTCGATTATTAATGAGAAGGATGCATTAATTTCCATTAACTCTTCAAATTTTTAGTCAGGCAGATTATTATTGTGTATAAGTACTGAAAATTGTCATATACCAGCATTTTTTACTTTTCCGTATACGTAGTATAACATAACATAACGCCATCTTGCGCCCCCGGTGCCTATAACATTAAGTTATCAAACCAGTTAGAAGGGCGCAAAATGGAAGGGAAAAAAAAGGAAGAAAGAGATAAAAATATACGTAGTATAGAGAAACTATAATAATTTCATAAATAGTCGAACTCGAGATTGAGACTTCCCTGAAATTTTTTAAAGAAAACATGTTTAGAAAATGTCTATCTGTGATAAAGATAATTCAAAAATGTTTTGAGCCACGGTCTTTAGACAAAATTTGCAGATTTCTATAAAATTTTAAATAAAATCTATTTTGAGGAAGTCTGTCTATCCGAAGGTTCAAATATAAGTTGACGTAATAACTACATAACGAAAAGAGATATAGATAAAAATCAGTACACAGATTTAACTGCTACAGTGTACACACCTGTCAAACTTATAACCAAAATAAACCACTTATTGACTGTTTGTCTGCCTGTACTTTAAAAAATAGGGGAACTCGATTATTCAAAAATGCACTGACTTAAATATATCAAATTAGATATGGGATCTTGTGATTGCGAGAGCACTTTTGTGTCAAATTTTCTTTTCAAATGATAGCGAAAAACTGGTCTAAAGTCGAAATTCGGTTTTTCGATATTATTTACCGCAACCTGAAGATTAATTGCCCAAACACTGGTCAAAGATGGTAAATCGATTCGCTAATCGAAAATGCTAAATTCGCACCAAAAGTTAATATTTTGTCATTATTTTATCCCTTGCATAAGGCGTTATTTGGTATAAGTTTGTCGATGAATTTGGAGAAAATTTTGGAAAACCTCTCTCGCAGATTTTAATGGAGAAATATAGTGGCTAATTTTATATTTTACACAAGATTTTTAAAGGGCAAAGGCTTATTCAAGAGTAATAATACTTCTGTTTTAGGGAACATCACCAAAATTTACTTATTTCAACAGCAACGCGGTATAAAATAAAACGCATTCGCTCAGCACCATAGTTTGTTAAGGAAAGTAGCTGTGGGAAGATTACTACCTACTTCTACTGGTGTTTGTTCACGTGTATAGTCTTTTCTTTTGAATAATTGTCATAGGACGAACAGGAAATCATAAGATTTTAGAGATGCGGGTTACAGGATTAAAACATTCTTATAAATTATTTCACACTTCTGAAATTTGAATATAAATAAAGAGTTATGCTTCATTCCTATTAAATAAAAATTGAATTCGGCGTTAATGACTTTACATGTTTATTGATTATCATGATTTTTTATTGTTCATCTTAACTCTTTATAAACTAGAGTAAAAGTTTTAAGACATTTAATGTGGATGATTATATTTAAAAAAATTAAAACTAATTAAAAATTAATATTTTTTTCTTTAAAGTGATTTTCATCAAATCAAATATCATTATTATTATTCAATAATTTAGTAAATAAATTAATAGACTTAGTTAAAAATTTAAGCTGTGTCTAAAAGACATTATTTCTCAGCCTAAGGAAAATTATGGAGCTCTTCGGTTATAATGCAATTAACGAAATTACACAAAGGCCAATGTAACATTAGAACAATGACCTTCAGAACCACATAAAAAATACACTTGTCTTTTATGCACGAGCATTTAGCAAAATGCACCAATAAAGATACGTGTTTGTGGAATGGTTTTGATTTCGAGAAAACATTGTAGTTCGAGGAGATATTTTAAAATACGATGTGAAAAATTACTCTGCAATCAAACGTATTACTTAGGTAAAGCATCCATTGGTATTTTCATCCATATGCTTTTGTATTTAAAGTATACTGCTTATATAATTGAATAATTTGTGTTGACAAAATGTTTATGTTTACAGTTCTTCAGCTTAATAAAAATAAATGTTATAAATCTTTCCTATAATTTATTTTTTCACAATGAATTTTATATTACTTTTCTTAATGTTATCAAGAATGAAAGTTTTTAATGTAAGCATAGTGAAAATAGTTGTCTTACTTTAAACAAAAATAAAGTAAAAGGCCGAATTAAAAAACAAACTTTATTTCACTTATGGCTTTATGTGAATACAAAAAAGAAATCAATAAAGATATAGCTTGCCATGATTATAAATTTTTTCTGATATCTGCATAAATAAATAGAATTATAAATTTAACACTTAAGCTGTTACATATGTAGAATAAATTAGCAAAACAGTACAGTTAGTACATTGTTTAAGAATAACTAAACATAAATAAAATGCTGGGAAAATATTTTTCAAGAATTTCTTCGAAGCTTTATATTTTTAAAAAATAAGAAAAAATGATATAATTTTAATATCTAGATATTAAAGCACATGCTTTTTATCTAGACATTACATATGCAAGATTATGTTTAATATCTAGACAGTATATCTTTTAATAAGCCAAGCACGAAACCGACATATATTCTACAGCGGTAAAAATAGCCAAAACAGCTACCTTTCAAACAGCATAATAAGAATTAAAACAACACAATTTAGATGACTAACTTAGCAACTACAAAACAAGAACAAATATTGTATTATCTGTGTATACAATGATCATCATAGATTTCCTATAACCATTAATTAAAACAACTAGGTTGGATGAACAATTTCCTGTTTGAGGAAACTTCTTCATTACTTGAAGGAAAGGAAACAGATGTTTTGCGCCAAATTATCGTCTGCGCCTCTCATGACAACGCCCCCAACAACCAGTAAGGAAGAGAGTTTACATATAAACAAAATTCGTGAAAGAAAACCATTATTTTTCAATCGATACGACGTATATCGTGGATGTTGCCTTGAAAAAAAAAAGAAATGGTGCATTACCCTTTTTTTTTTCGGTTGAAGCTGTTGTCTTTGATCAATAACTCAGTCAAAGGAATAGGTTAACTGTATTGACACTGAAGCCACATTCGTGGTTTGTCTGTGACCTTTTAACGTCTTCAAACATAAATATTTGCTGTCGTATTAGACAGATATTCACATGCAATACGGCGATTACGAAGAAAATTATATTTATTATTTGTCCTACTGTCCAATTGGTGTCGATTTCCTTGACTTAATTGTCTGACTGACTAAAACTAATCCAGATTTAAAAGATCTTAGGACTGTTTTATTTCTATGTTTTGCTTGTATATTTTAACAGTTTTTTTAAGTATCAGATGTAGAATAAGCGTAGTTTTAGTTTAGTTATATTAACATACCGCTTTCTAGGAACATTAGGGATATTTTGAGATGGACCTTGTAATTTTGAACCAGGGTCAGATGACGAGGACGACAGCCGAGCTTACACCAACACTACTCATCACGCCAATGGGAAGTAATATTTGCCGTTTTAACGTGTACAAGATTGGCTTACACGACGGTTCTTTGGTGGAATAGGACCCCGAATCTGAAACTCTCCGGTTCTGAAGACTTGCCAACAGGCCACCAATGCCCTGATATATAGTTAATGTCAGGCTTTGGATTAAATTCTCATTTGTCTATAATAAATTATGGTAAAATTGTGTTGAGTAAACCTTACGACATTTTTTATTCCATGCGATATTTTTTATTACGACTTTTTTATTCCAATCAAACATTTATTACTTTGAAAAAATAGTTATTAGTCTAAAAGCAAGGCCAATACATTTCACAAAAATGACATGTTAAAAGCAAAATATCATTTTGAAAGTAAAGGAATAATTAATACTATGTGTAAATAATTTCAATCAAGCATGTAAAAAAAAGACAATCTTTAAAATAAAAGCAATGTTTATTGAACAAAAAAAGGCCTATAAAAGGGCTGTGAATAATTCATGTAATCAAACGGTATTGAAAACAAGAAGGAAAAAAAAAAGGAAATCATTTTAAAAAAGAGAAGAAAAAAAACCATGCAAGTAAATTTGAATGTGAAAAGGTATTTGACAGAATTGAAACAAATTCATTTGTCTCTGATTCTGGAGTCAATAAAGCTAATTAAACGTGATTAAAAAGGAGCATTCTTCGCTTTTCTAAATTAGAAATTCACAGAGAACTTCTTTATGTAGACATTTGTGTCAGAAGTTATCAGATAGTTTTAAAAAGAAAAAGAGAATAGTTCCAAACATAAAATATACATATATCAGTTCCAAAATGCTTTTATACTATATGTTAGTAATTTAACATAAGAAACTTTAAAAGCGAATAAACTTACTTACTGACTTACTGATTAGTTTGGTTGGATTGATCTGATTGGATACTTGACATTTTAACAACTATTTGAGGAACATTACGTGATTAATGTACTTTTTAAAAGCTACGCATAAATAAATTTTACTTAAAGTTGTTGAGGAAATTGATAGATTGAACATGGACAATGTAGTTAATAAATTCAAGATATTTTATATTGAAAGGAAACGCCCTGATCAAATAAGTTTTAATATTTAGTGTAACTCATAATATAAGACAGTGCGCTTCTTTGCATTGAGAATTCTAATGTGTAGCTGTTAACATATTCATGCTGGTGTGTTAAAACATGATTTTAGACTTATATATATATAAATTAAGCTTACATGCAATCATTATATGTATAATTTTATGCTTTTTATGTCCGATATAGGATTAATTTTATGTCCATTGTACGAAATTAGAAAGTAATTTTTTTATTAATTATTATTATTAAGAATGATAGTACAATCAACTATTTGACAGTAAAAGTAACAGAGATTACTAGTATTAATAAAAGGGTTAATTTTAAAAATCTCAAATTTTAACGTATTATTATCTTTGAAATGTGTATAAATTATTTCAATACATTGAAAAAAAAAAGCATACTATTTGCAATTACTACGTTCTTCAATATAATAAACCAAATTTTTGACAGTCAAATTAGTCATAAGAGCAAATTAATCTTAAGTGTGGAAATTAACAATTGGTTTATTGCATATTTATTTTGAATTAATAAGTAATAAATATGATACATAAAGGTAAAGCGGTAATAGGTGCATTATTTACTGAAACTTCGTAACTTCAGGCTCTCATATAAGAAAAAAAAATATTTCTTTGATAAAGTCATTTTTTTAACTGAAAGGCCTGATTTTTTTTATTCACTGTCTTTCACAACTTGATTCAGATTTAGAGAACGTGTTTTTCGTGATGAATCATTATTGAGTCAAAACAAACAATAATTCCAATTTCTGAGAAGCGAAAACAAACTGCAGCCTACATTCACTCTCTCTCTACAATTCAACATCTATATCTATACTTATAATAAAGCTCAATGTGCGTGTTGGCGCTCTACAGGCCAGACCGTTGGACCTACAGCTACCAAATTTGGTACATGTATACCTTGAAGGTCGGGAATGTGCACCTCGAGCCCTTTTTTCGAATTTTTAATTAGAAGTTGAATTAAAATCTAAGCGAAATTTCGAAGTTTTTCCGCTATAACTTTCAAAGATATTATTGCACAAACATGATTTTTACATCAATTTAAAGATTAAAAAATTAGCTTTCTAACGGTGTCAGTTTTTTAATTTGTAGCGTAAGCTTCTATTTGTAACGAATTTTTAAAGAAATATTTTAACCATGATTTTAGCACGTGACTGGATAAAATAAAAGAATGCCGGAAGTTCGAAAAAAAATATCATCGCAAAATAAATCTAAAGAAATGCAACTTTTAGCACGTGACTGGATAAAAAAAAATGTGATATTTTCTTAAAAAATAAATGCAAGGCAAAAGATTCTATGATCGTTTGCAATATCTAAATAATTAATTCAATAAATCTTCTTTACGGTAAACCTGACCAAATTTAGACAGGATATGCATTGGAATCCCGACTTAATGGCATATTTTTTATTATCGTTTTTAATATCTGTATCATTAATTCAATATTTTTTTCATTATAAAATGTGATAGTTTCTAAAAAAATAAATGCAAAGCTAAGGTTTCTATAAAATAGGTTTTATCACCGTGTTGCCATCATTTTGACGGAAGTTCAAATTTCAAATCAACTATCATCGCAAATTAAATCTGAAAAAATGCAACTTTTAGCACGTGACTGGATAAAAAAAATAAATATAAAATGTGATATTTTCTTTAAAGAATGCAAGGCAAAGGATTCTATGATCGTTTGCAATATTTTTTTATATCATTAATTGAATAAATTATCTTTATTTATACAGGATTGAATTTATACAGGATATGCATTCAAATTCCTTTCCAATGGTCAATTTGTAAAATATTATTAATAGGCATATATATTAATACTATTCATTTGATATAAATGAAGTAAATAATTACATTTTATGTAGTTTGAGTCAAACAATGCATTTATGAATAATGAGTTTTAAATTTCTTCATACTTTGCTCTGTGAGCCCTATTTTACAAAATATTTTTATTAATATTTTAAATAAAAGTTGCTACATCAATCAGTCTTCTAAATCAATCATTAAAACTGACTGATTTATAAAATTAAAGAATATTATTAGGAGAACGCGTTCTTTTAGAACTTTCAGTCCATCTTAAAGAAAATATTAATTTCAGGCCAATCAATGCCCGGAGTTACTTCAAGGCTAATGAATATGTGATTTAATTGAAAATTTTAGAACCCATTACTCATGGCGAACCAGCTGGTCGCCATAGGCGGCTAGTAGGAAATAAAAGAAGATCTCATGAATCACATTTGCTGATTTTCCCGATTTTATGCAGATGCTGATGGAACGATTGTTCAATGATAAAACTCAAACATTTAAAGCTAATTCCTGAAATTATACTATGAATTTAAGTATAATAATATTTAAAATATGTTCCCGTCAAAGTTCCAAGATTCCAAGTTTCATTTTCCAGGTTGTAGATTCCTAATCGAAAATTCTAATATTACCATTGACACTGGCTTTTAATGATTCTCCTATTCCCTAATATTGCTTTAAGATTTCTCGTACTCTGTATTATTGACCATAAATTCTTACATCAAAATATGCCAAACATACCTTTTAGCAACTTCAATTAAAACAGTGAAGATTAAAATCAAATTTCATTTCATAAAAGAATTAAATAAGTAAAAATATAAATTTGCCATTGGGTTTCATAACAGGAATACATACATGAATTTAATTTCCTTCCCCACTGAATTTCAGCTGATGTAACAGAGATCCACATTGTTTGTGGTATGACCCAATATTTTATTTACGCCTAAAGAGTATTGATCCAATATTTTAAATACACCTGAAGAATATTGACCAATATTTTAATTATACCTGAATAATATTTATCCAATATTTTAACTAAGCTCAAAGAGTACTGACGCAATATTTTAAACACACCTGAAGAATATTGACTGAATATTTTAATTACGTATTACCGCAGTGGTTATTTACTATAGTATTAGTATTATTAATTATCAAATACCAAAAACATTAACCAGATATTACAAAAATAAGAAATTCCTACATAACAATTAAATAATTATATTACTTCATTTAAATGTTTGTTAAAAAGTAATTACACTATTGTTGATAAAGACATATCCGAGTTAAAAAAACAATCCTATTAAAGAGACAAATTTTTTTATTTCTACAATTGTTAGAAATTTTTTTTATTTTAGCTGATAGCAATTTAACATTGATTTCAAAAGAATTCTACCTAAATCAGATGTAAATAGTATCGATTCAATTATCTTAAAATAAAGAAACCCTTAAAAAATAATTGAATTATAGAAAATAGAAAAAAAAATCCTTTCTTAAACCCTTTTTAACGAAAAATGAATTTAAGTGGCACAAATAATAAGATTTGAAATAGAAAACTCAAGGATTCAGCCTTTTGAACTAATTTACTTAGAGTTTTATGAAAAAGATGTTATGACATTTGAATGTAAGTAATCACTGCTAATTGAAATCTCTTCAGAAATTTTTTAATGACATGTTATTGTAAATCTAAAGATTCTTGCAGAACTCTTTTGTTCAATTAGTTTTAATTGGGACTAAATTATTTCTCTTTAGAATTTGGACTCGGAAAGACAGAATATATCTTTTCTATTCGGTTAATTATTTAAAGAACCCTTTTCCCCCTTATCCTTCTCTTATGTAAGTTACATTTTGCTCAATTGCCAAATTTAATTCCTTTCTTTAAATCATCTAAGTATATATTTTTATTTCTCAAATCTTTTATCTACTACTTCCTTTTATTAAATTTAGTTTCCTCTAACAAACACTAATCATTTCGATTGTGAATCAGATGTTTTATGTCTACGTAATTCAAAGTCCTTATAATAAAATAATTCTATTTCATATAAATCTGATTAAGTTAAGCTTTCATTTCTTGATTTCAAGGTCAAAACAAAACAACAACAAAATAAACTATTCCTATTGTTTTACGTTCGTGATTAAATCTAAAATACCTTACATTTTATATTTCGGTTTTGCAATAATTTAAAATTTTTTTGACGTACTTCAAATTCAAAATATAATGAGAGTCCCACTCTTAAAATTGCTTCCTGTTTAGTTATATTAACGTCCAGTTTTGAAGCAACAGTAGGGTTATTTTGGAACGGACTTCGTAATTTTGAACCGCGGTCAGATAACGACTACACTTGAGCTGGCAAGCCCTCTCCAAATTTTTACAGCACGCCAGTGGGAGAACGCTTGGCTTCAGTGGATTTGATGTGCACCAGACCCGCTTCCACTGCGATTCTTTGGTGGAAACGAACCTGGAATCGAATCTGGAACCCACTGGTTCCGTAGACGAGATCTTACCACTAGGCCACCACAACTCATAAAACTGCCTAATGAATTTTTTCATAAACATAAAATTATATGCATTTACTACAAGTTAAATTTAAAAATCACTTTGAATATACTGTACGGACATCATTTCATATAGTGAAAGGTTGCATGATTTTAAAAATTATTTAAAATAGGATAATGCATTTTAAATAGCTTGGATAATAGTAAATTTCAGAGTAATTTAATTTGACAACCAGGTTTCTCTTATTCATTGATAAATGAGAGAAAAACAGTTAAATAGTTAACCGTTAATGTACTTTTTTCAAACAAAAGCCGTTAAATAAATTTGATAAAACAGTTTATAAACACCCAGCTTTTTTTGATAACTGATAGAGAAAATCTTTAATTATTTCCAGCTTTTTATGCTGTGATAATTATTTCCAAACGTTCATGCATAGTTATAAACAAGTAGAATTAAACCCATAATTATGATTGATATTTATGTAAACAGTATACAATCTTAAAAATATTTTCCCAAATTCAAAAGTTTTTGAAACTACTCTAAGGTAAACTCGTTAAAATTATCGATTAATCGATAATTGTACTTTATTGAAATACATCATTACGATCATAAATTTAGAAGCGCACATAGTGAGGAATTTTTCTTAGATAGTGTAAAATTAATTTGCTTCACAGTATGGGAAAGGCATGTTACACTATTCTATTCCGATAGCCTGGAAAAACAAGGAATTATATATAAAAATTCCAAGAAAAGTTTCAAAGAATAATATTGTTATGGAAATCTCACAAGTGTTATGTTAAAAAGTTGCACAAGTTCAAAAAGAATTTTACTAAAAACAATAAAGCCCAAAATAGCAGAAACCCATTTAATGTGTGTACATAAAAGAAAACTACTGAGATCGACAGTATACATACAAACGGAAAAGTATGATAGTACCCAGAATTCAACAAGATATCTAGCTCCACGATCAACAATCCCCCCTCCCAAAAAAAGACACCGAATCGTCAAAAAAAGAACGTTACACATCGTTTTACATCTAAAGTGTTTATATATTATCCTTGGAAGTAAATTTACCACCCCGTGTGGTGACCGGGGTGCCCCAACGGTGACCATGTTGTAACCAGGGGGTAAGAATAGTCCCAATGTATCCCAATGCATGTCGTAAGAGGCGACTAAAATGGGGTTGGGCTTAGGGCTAACTCTCCTACCCCGTAAAAATTTACTATTACGAAATCTAAAGAAGAAAATACCCGGCTGCCTAAAGAGTCTATCCAAGAAGCGGGCAGCCTGCAATTCGATTCTGCGGAAGGCCATGGCCCACCCTGGGCTGAAGCGCCACTGAAGAAGAAGAAGTAAATTAACCAGAAATGCCTGTTTATATCGACTCTTAATAGTATTATTGTCATAATCTTATTTTTATAATGTGAAGTCGCTAAACGGTCGCCAGTTTGTGTAGAGGCTTGGCATCCCTGACCATTTATTCATTAAAAATATCTATACATTAATATTCCTTTCTATGAGACAAATTGAGTAGGAAACCAATGATATGTTTGTAATATTATTCTTTATATCATCACTTCCTAGTCGTATTTCGACATTTAAATTAGAGATGTACAGTGAACTGCGGATTTATTGAATTTTCATATGTTGAAACGTACAGATAATATCTTATCACCATCCTGCTTTGTTATCAAGAATCAATTCAGTTTCATTCTTGCTCAACTAAAAATAAAAGAATCACGAGTTAATCAGATATGAAATGATGGAGCAGCAGAAAATTTAAGACATGTCACAATTTGTTTTGAATAAAATGAGAAATTTTAACACAAACTTTTGAAATATAATTTGTTATTTCTGGTCTTCTATTACAGTTTTTACTAATGAAATTATAATAGGGGATTTTCATGGCATAATATAAAGCTCCAAATGATAGGTCAAAAATTTAATTTAAATGTTTAACACTTCTTCCATTTATTATAAATTTGTAAATAAATCTTAAGAATTCAGTACATAAATGCATTATTTTTCTCACAGTCCCTGGTTAAATTATCAGCCTCATCGCATATTTAAAAAATATTGTCACGAAGAAAATATTGTTGGAAAAAAAATTGATTTGCCTAAAAATGTGAAGAAAAGAAAAAGAAAAAAGATCGCCTTTTTACGTGCATCAAAAAGAAAGTTTATCAAAAAATTAATTCTAAGAAACTAAAGTATGCACTTAAATTTACACGTTAAGCAGAGCTTCTACATTTTTCCATAAAGTAATGCAATTTTTGCAGAGTATTGCGAGCAAGTCTTTCGACTCCTTTACTTTTACTTAATTAATTTTCTTTAAAGTAGTGAACTTTGGTACACTCGCATTTTATCAAAGTAAAGAAAAGATGCATAATAGTCGAGCCTTTATTTTTCTCAAATATGGCAACATCTTTTAAAGAAACTTATTATTATTTTTTTTACCCAGAAATAGCGTCGAAGTACGTTTTTAAGACACAAAAACCGCAAATAATAAAATGGTTTTGATTTTAGAGCAATATTTGTAATTGTAGCAAGCAGAAATGAAGTAATAATAATTTTAAAACAATATTTAATCAGTTCATTTACCAAGAAAATGCTTTTATTGTTCTTGTTCTTTTTTCTTCACTTGTTATTATCGCATGATTTCAGTCTTAATTTGTATCTATTTTATTTGCATCTCTAATATCTCATACTTGTTAAAGTCGTGTTATCGATGGATGCTGCCAAACTCGAATTAATGCCTTACTGTCATAGCATTAGAACAGAAATGAAAATAGAGTATTATTATCCATCTGTTTACATTATATGTAAATTTTCCATATCACACCTCACTGCTTCGCGTTCATTCCCATTTCTCTTTAAGTGCTTTTTCGGGCGATAACTTCTTACGATCCTGTCTTTTATTGACCAGACAGGTGAATCGGGTACATATCCGATATTTGTACCATGCTGTAATTTTTTGATAGCGATAAATCGCAAAATGTGGCAACCAGCTTTATCACTTTCTTTAATTTTTAAAATGAAAAATTGATGTTTTCAAAGTGATAAACAGTCAATTTTGAGACATCAAAAATTTCAAATCAAACAACAGCATCATGCTCTCACATGCTAAAAGCATATGTTATATTTTACTTACTGTAAATATTTGTGTACTACAACTCTGAGCTTCTAACAGCTTTTCGAAGCATTGTAATAAGAAAAAATGCATATATTTTTTCGATTGTACCTAATCTACAGTGGGTAAAAAAAGTTTCCGTACGGTCACTAAATTTAAGAATAAATGAGCATAATTTGTAAAGTATTGCATTTTTTCTTTAAATACTGACTATATGTGTTTAGTATAAGTCTATAGAAAAAGATTTTTGTAAAATTTTCATTTTTAAAAAACGAGAAAAGCATATTATTTGCAATATCTAAGGTAAATTAAAAATTGCAGCGCAAAAAAGTTTCCGTACGCTTTATGCCAATTATTTCTGAAGTGTTTAAAAAACGCCCGCAGTAAATCTTTGACGTCAGAAAGTTAATCACGAATAAGAAAACAACATTTTGACAGTTGTTGAGTTTAAATTTGTTCTTGATCGTCCCAAAATGGAAGTTCCCAGAGCTATTAGGCAATTAGTGATTAAATTGTGAAATGATGGATTATCCATGAAAAGGATTAGTGAAAGGATTAAAAAATTGAAGTCTACTGTGCAATATATCATTGAAAGATATCGTAAACTTCATTCACTTGAGGATAGAGATCGATCCGGGAGGCCGTCAAAATTAAATCGCGTGCATAAGAGAAACATCTTACGCCAAGTTCTAGAAAATCCACGAATTAGTGCACCGAAGTTGGCAGCTGTTTTAATGGTTGGTTACAACATTAAAGTCTCCACTCAAACCGTGAGAAATGTCATTAAAAAAAGTGGTTATCATGGACGTGCGGCCCGAAAGAAACCCTATATTAGTTTGTACAACAGGAAAAAGCACCTCGAGTTTTCAAAGAAGCATGTAAGCAAGCCATTATCTTTTGGGGAATCCATTCTTTTTAACAATGAATCAAAATTTAACATTCATGGGTCAGATGGCCGAGTTATGGTGTGGAGAAAACCAAACGAACAAATGCTAACTAAGAATTTATGCGGAACTGTGAAGCACGGTGGTGGCGGTGTTATGGTGTGGGGGTGTATGAGTGCTTCTGGAGTAGGAAATTTGCAGTTCATCGAGGGAAATATGGATCGATATGGATATCTGGATATTCTTAAACAAAATGTATTATTCAGTGCAGAGAAACTATCTCTGGAACTGGATTTACTTTTCAACAGGACAACGAACCTAAACACACCTCTAAGATTTGCCAAGAGTGGTGCCTTTACCATGTTAAACAACAATTTCATAGCCCTCCCCAGTCACCCGATTTAAACCCCATTGAACATTTGTGGGAAGAAATTGGCCAACAACTTTAAAAATATGACATAAAAGACAAAGTTGAGCTCAAAAGTGCCATTAGTAGTATTTGGTGTAATATTTCTCCAGAAACTACAAAAAAAACTTGTAGGGGTAATGGCTCAACGTCTAAAAGAGGTGATAAAGGCCAAAGGAGGGCCCAATGATCATTAAATGTATATTTGTTAAATGTATTTTGCATTTTTGTAAATTTTTTTCATGTGCTAGGGCACCGTACGGAGACTTTTTTGTTCCATGTTTACAGCATTTTTTGAGTTTTTAAGATTTATTATTTAATTTTGTCAGTATTATCATCCTTTTAATGTGAATAAATATTAAATAATATTAGTTTTAACTCATTTTTAAGTTTTCATTTTTATCATTATGAATTTTGTGTGACAAATTAAGCTTTGATTTGCATTCGTATCTGCGAACGGAGACTTTTTTTACCCACTGTAAGTGCAAATAAAATCCGAAATAACTACATTTTGAAATTTATTTTTATGATCATAAAAGTGAATGATTGTAAGCTGAAGTAATCATGTTTTAGAGAAAATATAGTTCAACAATTCATTAAAGACATTGGACAGACATTAAAATATGGTTAATTAATCTTTTTTAAATTTAGATTTACTCAAAATATCCTGGATAGAAACAGCTTGGATCGTGTTATATACATATAGCAATATTTGATATTTGGTTCACTTACAACGCTAATGAGAACTGATGCATGGTTCAACATTCAGAAAATGGTAGGTTGGTACATTCTTCTCAAAAT
>JAPMOQ010043861.1:1202503-1219889 GCA_026543055.1 Argiope trifasciata | reverse complement strand
AGAATAAGTGTAGAATAGCTAAGAATAGAATAAGTGTAGAATAGCTAAGAAAAGAATAATCAAACAAATGAAGTGATATGACCGACGTGGGATTTAAACGTTCGACAGTTGCAAAAAAAAAGGAAATATAGTAAAGTATCAAATAAATTATAAGGGAGTATCGATACTGATAGTTTCTTCTCAACATGAACTTATTATTTTAACCATTTTATGAATAAATATATTTGTTTAGAAAACAATCATTATAGTTGATAACAACACATTTGTCTTCGTTAAAATCTTAGTTATTTTTCTTTCTAAGGTACGTTGAAAGGATTTTACCTTTTATCACACTAAAAAATAATTCGAACATAATATTCAAATAATACAGGAGTTATTTATTACTCCCAAAAATAAATGCATATAATTGTTTTAAGTTTAAATTTGCCGAAAAAAATCAATCTACATCTTCTTACTACTCCATTGGTAACTTAACGATCAAAATGTAATAAAGAAATAATTAAAATGTCAGTATTATGCACCGTTTTGAGTATTGACTTAACTGCACCTTCGAGTGTAAAGGGTTAAATTTTTGATATCAAATACAATTTTATTACATTTATCTTATATTATTTACGTAGACAACTTATATATTTAGAAATACATAATGATTATAATTAGAGTTCCACTTTGAAATAGTTATAAAAGGAAAACTACTGGATCAAATGTTATCGAATTCAGTAATAGTTTAAAGGAGCTCATATGAATTTCTTTTAATTTAAAAAAGTTCAAAAACTCACCACTTTCGCGGAAATGGTACTGTATGGAATATTGTTAAAATAATTGAGACTAAAAGATCGGTTTAAAATGTGCTTAATCACCTCTGAAACATGTTACAAAGCATGTTCAATTTGTGTTATCTCAATAGCACTGTTTATGGTGATATTTGGTAGAGCTGAGAGGTGCGATACACAAATATTTGGGTAAAATTTCTCTTTATAGGCTAAGAGCTACTGTTGAGAAAGCAATAATGCGATTTAACCAGTTTTCAATAAATGGTAGACACCATATTGAACATGTTTTGTAAGACGTTTCAGAAATGATTAAACATATCTTTAACTAGTGTCATTGTGCCCTATTTTGCTTAAAATGTTGATACAGTGCTCTTTTACCCCGGTGTTAATTTTTGTTTTTTTCAGAAGAGAAATTTATAGGATTCCCTCTAAACTGTTACCAAGTCTGATAAAATTTATCAAGTAGTTTTCTTTTTATTACCATTTCAAAGTGGAACTTGAATTATAACCACCTTGCATTTTATCAAGTATAAGTTTCATAGATTTTTAAAAGCTGAAATAATTTTTACATTCTATAAAAACTGTTTGGGAAATCTTTTGATTTTACTAATATGCTTTTAATGTTAAGAAATCTGAAACAAAACGTTTTAAAATTAAGAATATCTGAAACAAAAATAAGCACGAATTTCATATTTAGGTTAATAAATAATCAAAAACATCAATTAGGATTTTAGTTTCAAAGTTTCTTTTAATTGTAACGCTTGAAATGCACTAATAATGATGATTAAAAGTGCATTCAACATTATTTAGCATTTACTGATAAAAGTAAACTCGCAAAGGAAAGCTAATACTTCCAGAAAATAGTTAATTATATACTTTCTGCTTCAACCATTTATCACGGTGATAAGTTGAGCAGTAATCCTTTCTGGATTAGCGACGTCGTTGCTTAATGAGTTTCATTGTGAAATAAATACGGCATTTAACTTATTCGAAGCAACTTCATACCTCACTGAATAAAATTATGGCAGAAGGCTATTCAGAGAATGCTCTGAAATAAGTAATTTGATGGAAATTCATACGGGTATTTTAACCTGTTTCCTAACTTATTGAAGTTTAATAATAATAATGTCCAAATATTAAACGTGGAATAGATAATGCAACTTTGAAAATATGATCAACGTACAGAAATGTTCCGTTAGCCTATTTCCTCACTTATCAGAGTTAGAAAATAAGGATCAAATGTCATTAAATATAAATAAATATTACGTTAAAAATGTGACAAATGCACAGAACATTTTCTGTTAATTTGTTTCTAAATTTTCGGTGTTACATAATAATGACCAAATGTCATTAAATGTGGGATAGAGAATATGAAGTTGAAAATGTGATCAATGAACCGAAAGTTATCTGTTAATCTGTTTCTAACTTATCGGTCTTGCATTAGAATTCGAAAAATGTCATTAAATAATGAATAGAGAATAAATATATCTTTGAAAATGCGGTCAACGAATTTGTATTGAAAGTTTTCTGTTAAACAACAATTTGTGTGTAAAAATGTTCTAAAATAAACTACCTGAATTTTGAGAATTGTAAGATTAATGATAATAATGCTATTTTGCTTTTCTCGAAAGGTTTCTGCTATTACTCGTTTATGGATTTGAATTTTTGTGATGAAAACTATATCTTTAACTGAGATTTTCTAAATTAAAGAATACTGATTCCAATTCTTTGCCTTACTAATATTACATAAAAATCATTAAAACAACTTTTAAATTTTGTTATAATGGTTGTAGAAAACAACTATATTTAAAAAACTTAGGTTGCTAGTATTTTTTTAGCTGTATACAAATTACAATTCATTATAGGATTCAGTATAAAAACTTTTTTGGGTGGTTTTTGATAACGATTAAGAAAAGTACATGTAAAATAAAAAATACAAATGTCTAAATATTTGATCAGAGTTCAATTTATTTACATGTGATTTATTTGGCATTTTAAACATAATGTTAAAAGAAAATCACAATAGTTAAAAATAACAATAGAAGAGGGGAAATAAAAGTTAGCTTGAAAGATTTTCTGGAGCCGGCTTTAATCAATGTTGTTAAACTAAATATATAAATGCAAAAGTTGATGAAGGAATTATTTTTAATTGTTAATAACATAAACGAAGTTTAATTCATCTAATTACGTTACCAATATTTATAGTAACAAATGTCATCATTTTTTAAATGTAATGATGAATTTTTGAACTTATTATTAGATGTTACAACTCTATAAACAGTTTTAAAATTAGTTTCTTTCAAAATTAAGCTCACAAATTTTTTATGACATTCATAAATAGTAGTGATTATTAGTAACCATTTCAAAAATTGCAAATTTATTACTGTTATGAATTTGAAAACATCAAATAGGGCAGGCCTAACCTTTTATTCAAAAAAAATAACAGGTTTTGAAAAAAAATCAGTTTTGACAAAAATTTCAAAATTAATATAATTTAAGCTACCTAAAAATAAAAAGACAAAAAAACATAAAAAGCAAAAGTAATAAACATACATCATAAAATTTTTACTGTCAGTATGAATATACACATTATAGAAAAATATTC
This sequence comes from Argiope trifasciata, assembly GCA_026543055.1. Lineage (NCBI taxonomy): Eukaryota > Metazoa > Arthropoda > Arachnida > Araneae > Araneidae > Argiope > Argiope trifasciata. Next base: position 1,216,511 of record JAPMOQ010043861.1, on the reverse strand, counting down.
TGATTTTTGTTTTAAGTTTTTAAAAAAAAATTTACACTATAAATGCTAGTATCAAAAGGACACAGGTAAGATTTGGATACAACTACAACTTATTGACTGTCAAATTCCTATTGCAATATTTAGAATTTGGGTTGATAATTAAAAGTTTTTTTTAAGTCTATTTTCATTCTTTTCATTCTTTAGTTGCTTTTTCTAATGTTATACACTTCACAACTAGCATCGTTTGATTAAAATAGCACTTTTGATAAAATTACAGAAATAATGATGTTATGATGGTATCTGGAAATTTCGCATTGCTGATTGGGATTTCGATTGAGTATATCCAAAATTGCCATGGAAAAGTGAAAGAAATTGGCTAAAATTAAAGTACTCCCAAAATCTCTTAAAAATGAATATTTCTTATTAGCGATGGATTGTTAATCGCATCAATTGGATCTAATTACCTTTTTTAATCCGCCATGTGCAACTTCGATCATATTCGTAATTCTAAGAAATAATTATTTGAATAATCCAATAGACAATAAGTACCAATACACGCAGATTTATTCATTTTTTAAATATCAAACAATTTTAGAAAACCTTGTAGGAAAATGTGTATAGTAAGAATTTGGTTTTCCATTATCGGCGACGGTTGTTGTCTCTATCATTGCAAATGAAATTTTTAGAACAAACAGAATGCTTCCAATAAATAACAAATTGATTATTTTCTTGTAAATTAAAATTTCTATTACAAAAATTTAGATTATAATTCGCAGAAAACTACAGCTTGAATATGTACAATGATATCAATATTTTATAAGCCCAATTTCTTATTTTGAGTTATAAATTTTAAGAAAAATTTATTAGCATAGGAGGGAAAAGAAAAAAATATTATTTTAGCTACGATTCTTAATTTAAAAACACACACATTTTCACTTTAATTTTTTATTTTAATTATAAAAAATATTAAAGAGGAAATATGAAGGATATGTTAAACTATGAGTCCATGAAAACAAAGAAGTGATAATTTGCAATTATCATTTCATAAATTGCAAAACGAAAATTATAAGAAATAATTTTCCAATTTGATATGAGCAAAATTTTGAAAAACAGAATTTTTTTGAATTATTTAAACCATTTCGCTTTTTTCAGATTTCTTGATTCATTGGATATCTCATAAATATTTAATTTCCATATAGTGAATGAAGTTATTTATTTAAATTCTTTATATATTTATGGAGACATGGAAATTTTTTTAATATTTCTTTTTAGAAAATTCGCTGCCAATAATCGATGTTTTATAAAATGTGTTTCCATGAGGAACTCAAATAAAAATGTTTTCAGAACAATGTTACTGAAAAATTCAAATTTTAAGCAAATAGCACCGAATCAATTGCTTATTTATCTAAACAAAATAAAGAATTTCCTTTATAAAATTGGAATTTTCAGTACTTTATTAGGTTTGAAGCTCATAGTAAAAGTTAATGTCTAATTTGATACGAATACCAAAAAAAAAATTCAATTAATATAAATTATTTTAAAAGAAGTAGAATTTCATGTAAATGCTCTTTAATTTTTGTCTCAATTTTGGATGTAATAGTCAATAATTGTGTATCATTAGCTGGTACCTGGAGCGTTGCTGCCGCAAAAGAAATAATCTTGGAAATATCGTTTGAAATTTGAAATAGTTATCTTGTTTAATTCAGAATGATAGGAAGAATAATATTTATTTTTTTGTCGGCAATGAATACATTCATTGAGATTGAACACATAATATTTATAGTTTTCTTTCATATTTTCTTTAATAGTTTCTTTCATTACCATTCTGAAAATACCATAAACTTTTCTCGCCTACTCCCTAATAAAACTATTACCTCAAAGAAAGCCTTACATTGCATTTACATACAATAGCTACGAAATATTAATGTCTAACTTGAATTTAGCATCTTTACTCAATCTTTTGGGCCTCCTTGGCGAATTTTTTGACAATAATCCTTGATTAAAAAATGCGGGAAATAGATCCGAAAGTAATTTTTATGTATTAATTTTACCACACTTATAGCTATATTGTAAGTGCAAATAATAAGTACTTAAAGTTTCATCTCAATCAGATAAGCTGTATGGCAGCGCTTAACAGACGTATAGATGAACATTCTTTTTTTATTTTCATAGATAATGTAGAGATATAATATTAAATCACAATTTTTTAAGTTAAAAAAGCATAAATCATTTTATTTTCATTTTGTGGCATTAACCTTTTATATTTTTATAAAAATTTACCAGCTAAATATAAAATTAAATAATAATAATTCAATGCTGGTAAAATCAGGTAAAAAATATATGCCATTAAAAGATAATAAACATAGCCATTTATGATTTATTCTTTGTTTATTGCTTCAATTATTCATTGAATATGCAATCTTCACAACCTCCTAACCAAAAACCTTATCATGTCCTGTTGTGCCGTCGTCGGGAACGGAGCTGTCCCGAACTAAGGAGTAGTCCCGTTGTTCGAAGTAGTAAGTCGACAGCAGAGGCAAGAAGAGACAAAGGAATAGATCAGCCTGACAAAGGAATAGATTTATTCTTTGTTTATTGCTTCAATTATTCATTGAATATGCAATCTTCACAACCTCCTAACCAAAAACTTTATCATGTCCTGTCATGATAAAAAATATTAAAAAATAAATGCGCCAGTAACAGTATAAAGGCTACTAATCAGGCATTTTATTTAACAATATGAAGCTAAAGGCATTTTATTTATTTAAATCAAATACGATTGTTATTTTAAGTAAATTGCTAGGGGCTAATTACAAAATTTTAATTAAATATAATTATAGAAACATTCAAAATTTGGAAAAGCTTTACATTTTTTTACAGTATACCTAAAAATTCAATCTATTTATAAAGATATTTCAAATGTTTATCGGGATAAAAGTTTCTGGTACCAGTGAGCATTATTCTATAAAAGAGATTTTGAAGAAATCAAAAAGAAGTTAAAAATTGGATTTTATATTTTAATATATTTTCTTCCAATATACGGTGGTCTGCAAATAAAAATACGTGTTATGAAATAAAATGGAGAATTAGCTGGTACTGAGTAGCTGTGTCTTAAAATAATTTTTAATTTTAATATTTTATTCAGATTAAATTGTCTTCGAAAAGTTTTTCCTTTAATTTTAAATAAATCATATATATATTTATTTATTTTCATCAAAAATAAAAAGAATTAGAACAAACATTTCAGTTTTCGGCTGCTTTAGAGATAAAGAAAGTCTAATTTATTTATAATAGCACTAGATTTCTAAGAAAAATTCAGAATTCATGTGATGTATTTTCGGAAAAATTAAATTTTATTAAAAATTAAAATTTATGAAATGAAAAAATATAATTCAGATTTCCTTAAAAGTGATGTTTAAGTTATAATAATGAACTTAAGAAAAAAATATTAATTTATAAAAAACTTAAATGCATTTGCATACTTGATGCATAATCTTAATAAATGTATCTCATTTCAATCTATATTATATATATATATATATATATATATATATATATATATATATATATATGTGTGTGTGTGTGTGTGTGGTGTAATAATATAATATTATATATACATATAACTTGATTAATAAAGTTATTTATTTAACCGTTTAACTGTTTTGTCTGTATACCAAACATGCATCAATTTATTGAATTCGATAGTTGTAAGCAAAAAAATAAATCATTCATAATTATTATAATTCAATATTAAAATTATTGCAAATACATAAATAAGTCACACACATAAATATTCAACGGATATACATTTCAATCAAAATAATAAAGTCTTCCCAAAATAGAAGACGCCATCTTATTAGATAGTAAAGAAAATAAAACAGTTAAAGGATTAAATATGACTACAAAGAATCCATATTACATTTTAAAATAATTTGATGAGCGTTGAAAAAATATTTTTTTCTTCTAATATTGAAATATTTCTCAAATTGAACTCTACATTAACTTAAGAAAATTTAAAATTATATTTTTATTAGATGAAAATCTTTTATCCTTTATGAAAAAACTAAAAGCAATAAAACTATCAACTTTTTTCCGTATTACCTAAGAACATATATTAATATTTGAATATCTGCATATTCAAATTCACTAGCGTACTCACTAGTTTCATTAGATACAGACAATTGTAAAGATATTGCGTAGCTATTAATGTTTGGACAAAACGAAGAATAAACATCATCATACTTATTTATTGCGTTTGCTTATTGCAGAAGATATCTGAATAATATTTATGAATCCCTCTTATCGACACTATTTAAGACCCTACTGCTGTAATATTTCCTTGCGATGGGAGGCTACATTAACCGCAGGGACTGTAAAGATAATACAGGAAAGAAATGAAAGTATGACGGTAGCGGGATTTCTGTCCATGACTTTGTGGAACTAACATATATAGATATAGTGAGAGTTATAGAAAAAGGAAAGGTAAAGGGAAAAAAAGAAGAAACAGAGAAAGGAAAAACCAATCCTAACGACAAAAATATTCTTTCCCGGCAAAGATAACTTTGCCAAGACAGCGAAAAGGAAAGAAAGGATGATGTTGCCCATGATACCTTATGGAACATCTGACAAAGAGGTAATGCTGCTACTAAAAGAGATAATTGAAGACTGAAGATTTAAATAAACAATTAATTACATAAAGGTAATAAATAAAAATGTATTAATAAATTAACACATTAAATGATTAATTAATAATTAAAAAACAATACAGTAACTACATAACTAAAACACATTAAATAATAATACATAAATAGTGAAATAATTTATAATTTATAAATACAATAAAAAAAGGCATTCATATATAGTGCATTAAATAAAGAATGTATTAATCCTTCTCTTTAAAAAAAGTATTTAATTAGGCTTAATGATGTTTCGGAAATTTATATCTCTGAATTTCAGGAATTAGAGTTGCTAGAATTTTTAGTATATATTGGTACCATTTCATAATTTAAATTAGTGCAAAAAATATCTGAGATGTTCGATATTGATTATTTAAAGCAGAATTTATGAACTCATTTGCTGTTTAGTCGTTTCTATTCTTATATTTTTGGGCAGAACTTTTTATGGATATTATTTTTATGAAGTTAAACATTTCAAAGAATCTCACAAAACGAAGTAAAGTAAATTTTTGAATTTTTTGTCTAGGTCTTTAGAATAAAAAACCAAATCCTTAGAAATTTTATAACTACAGCATTTGATTAGATTAGAAACGGTACGTGGTATGTGGTAGATGTAAGTGTATTTTATTTGAGTTTGACAAAAGCAAAATATTTATTTATTATTATTATTAACGATAAAAAATGTCTACCCAGAATGTTACTTTTGGGATTTCTAGGCCCGAATTTAAATTTATCACAATTTAAGAGCAAATTCACTCTTACCTTGTTATTCCGGGCTTTTCTAAATGAGATAAAATCTAGATATTGCAAGGTTAATTAGATCACATTAACATCGAAATTTTTAATTCGATCATTCTCACTTTTATCATCTTTTTTATTAGCAGGATGAGAATATATACAGATACAGATAATATACAGGTACAGATAATTATATACAACTATTTACATGCAAGAATTCTTGCACATTTTACGTGCAAGAATTCTTTCGATAACATACAACCATCTCTGGTTCCGTTCATTCACAATATCAACCAATACTCAAACCTAAACTGAAAACTTGCATATGTTACTGTGGCATCATGGTATTTTCTCCTGACGTCACCAGCGCACGTGCGCGAAAATCTTGCATCATTATAGTTAATCAGGAATTCCAACAGTTGCAGTTAAATGTTTTGGATTTGAATATGGAAAGCGCGGTAGAAACAACGAACGACATATGACGTTAAATTAAGCATGGTTTTTTTTAACAAGAAACACTTAAAAGAAACGCACAAGTCTATCGTAAACGGACTGTTCTTCTTAATTGTAAGTAAGTAGAAATGATTTAAATTTTTATTTTGCTATAATTATTAAATTATTGAATATAGAAAGATTACTCAAATTAAGCAAATAATTACATCACCTTAATAAACATAATCTATATTATTTAGCGTAGGCTTAGTTTTTAAAAGAATTTTTGACATTTTAAAAATTATGAGTTGAAAGCACTATTCGGGAATGAAATCGTTTATGAGGTTTAATGGCACAAGAGCCTGTTTTGGCTAATCTGCACCATCGGAAATGAAATAATCGCATTATATGCTTAATTTTTTAACTAAGAATTTCCTCACATTTAAATATAATTTAGAATATATTCCGAGGAAGAATCATAACGTACAAGCACAAGTACTAAAATACACATGATTTAGACGCAAATAAATCAACTTCTGTCTCCACAATTAAATGAATATAATTTAGTCGTTTGAACTGCATCTAATGCTGAGATAAATTTAGGAAAAGTTTATAGAGTAGGCAATTCTAAGAAGATATTAATGAACATACAGTAGTACAAGCATCTCTTTATACCATAAAAAGTATGGTTCCGTGATGTTGAAGGACTCGGACTGAATTTGCAAACCATAATTCAGACCAATTTTTTCAAACCATATTATGTATAGTTTCACTAAGAATTAAAAAAAACCTATTTAATGCATCGTTGTAGAAGCATTTGACAATTCAAGATATAAATCAGTAAACTACATTAATAATAAATTCTAATTATAGAAAAATCTTGATGATTTTATTTTTTCCAATTCATTTTAGGTTGATTCATTTATTTCTGAAACATATTTCTTTTTGTTGAAAGCGCCATCTTCCATTATTTAATTGCTTGGGCGTAATTGATGTTTTAAATTACAATGAATTTAATGGATTTCCTGGTTTTAAATTAGAAATGAGAAAAAAATTGTTTGTAGGAATTATAGCAAAAAAAATCATTCACCTATTTTGGATAAGATTAACTTAAAATATAAATAATAAATATGCAAGACAGAAACCCTTTGCCTGTCTTGTATCAAACGGTTTTATACTTTGAATACGAAAATAAAATTAAGCATCAACATTTCTCTTCTGCTTAAAAATTTGTGGAAATTAAGAAATTTATTAATTTTAGAAATTTTACTTCCTTTATAGTCGATAATTAAAATACATTCTTTCCAGTTATTTTTAATTAATTATTAATCAATATCTGAAGCATTTATTTTAATTTATTCATTTAGAATTATTTAAATCTGAAAATAAAAATTTTAAACATATATTAAAGATTTAAGATTATTCAGATTTTAGATATTTATTGGATTTTAGATATATTAAGATTTAAGATATATGAAAACAATAATTTTAACTTAAAAATAAATAAAAATTACTTGTAAACATTTCAGCATTTATTATGTTCTTTATTATATTTATTTAATTCCTTGTAATAAGTTAGATATCCAAAATAAAAGGCGTCATTTAATTAATAGGTTTGATAAATTCTTAGAACAAGGAATTAATTCAAATCAAAGGGTTTCTAAAATTTATTTATACATTGAAAATTTTTATTTATTTAATTGCAGTATTTCAGTTTATTAGCTTGCTTATTGAATCCATAATAACACAAAACTAAATATAGTTTTCGGATTTCAGAAATAAAGGCTATGCTACCCAAATGTAAGAAAAACACAGCAGGATTTTAAATATTTACTCAAACTAAACGCAACATATTTATTGTTTAGCAGGATATATTGATAGTACTTTTAAGTCAATGTGACAAATCAATTATTGATACAATTTTTCTCTAATCAAATGCCATATTAACTGTAGTGAATTGCAAGAGAAATACGGCAAAAGATATAAATATGTGAGAACTGAGTTTAATCCATGACCACGCAGGATGTAAGGCAGAATAAAAAAAAAAGAGTGATACAAAAAGAATAAAATCAATCCTAACGAGGAAAATATTCTTTTTTGGTGAGATTATTCTACATAGATGGCGAAAAAGGAAATACTGACGTTACTCATGATACTTTAGACAACTTCTTTCGAGGAGTTAGAGTTACTGATAACAGACTTCATTCCAGATACAAGAATAAATGGTTCTCCAGAAGTGCAACGTAGGGAAAAACATTCTCCTTTTTACGGTACAAAAAGTGTTAAATCAATCTAAATACACTTCAGGAAAATTATTACTTTGAATCCAGAGTTTATTTGTTGGAATGGTAGATGGAGTTTATATTTAAATTGCTTTTGCTTAAATAGCTGAATGCAAAAACGGGTATTTTAACATGAAATTTATATGATTTATTTATCTGCAAAAGCAATTTTTTTAAAATTTTTTTTATTTTTTCAAATAGATTTTCTCATCTTTAAACAATTTTAAAATTTCATATAATGCCGACAAAAAATAAAACTTTGAATACTAACAAATTTTAATTAAAGTTGAAAGAAATAATTTTGTTTAACCTTATTATTAGTCTTTATCAGTAATTTAAGATTAAAATATTAAGTATGTGATATATACTCCAATTATTGATTTCTTCATTTCATAACACAATATTCATCATTTCTGAATATGCAACAACAATTTATTACAGCTGTAGAACGATTTTATCACTTTAAATATTTAAAAAATGCATATCAGTTTGTCTAACGTAAAAAGTATCCATGTTAAATCCATGAATGAAAAATTATAAAAGATGACAAAAAATTATAAGGAGTGATAACAGAATAAAATATAAAAATAATTTACTTATAATTTGGAATTGATACGTTTTTCTTAATTACAAGAGCTTCCTTTGGATGAATTTTAGAGTTTATTAATTTTTTTACAATTAAACAACTATTTTCTAATTTACCTTTGAAGTTCAATATAATTTCCTATTTGCTTTACCAAATTCCTGCATGTTTTTTTTTCAAATAATAATCTATCTCCACTTATATCTAGCTGACAAATTATGAGTCACTCTTTTTCACATGCACAAAATACAAAACTGAATTTGAAATATTCATTGATTTCATATAATTCTTTAAGAACCGTTGAGATTCTTTGCTGTCTTTATTGTTTAATTACTGTTTTAATGGCATGACGAATTTCATTCTATTAGCTTTCTACACTTTCATTTGTTGTATTTATATATTAACAAAAAAAAAGCAAAGTTATTTATATCGGACACAAAGAAAGTAAAATTTTGTGATTCATTAAAATTTCGAAGTAATCTTGCTTTGTTCGCTAGAGGAATATAGTACTTTATGTATGCTTCTATAATGTGAAACTGTAAACGGAATCCATCTTATTCTTTTTTATCTAAATTTGTCATAAAGTTCAATCTTAATATTTGCTTGCGAAGAAATACAACCAATTTAGCAATTAATTATTGTAAATAATGTATTTTAGAATGGTGAAGTATAACCAATTCAAAAATAAATGTACCTTAATTTAGTATTAAGGTATCACATATTTCGATATGATACATTCCATGGGAATTTAAAACGTTAGAAAATAATAGAAACGGTAACATCAACATATTCCATAAACATACGATAAAGCACCCATTTCTTGAAAATAAAAGAAATCCAGACTTTTGAATTCAAAGCTTTGCATTCTCCCACGCAACCTCTTTTATAAAACCACTGATTCAACCGAACTCTTTGGGAGACAAGCGCCCCATGAATCTTCCCCCAAAAAGGATCGGGCTTCTCGACAGCAACGCTGAGTCGGCTTCATCGCAGAAATCTCTCCCAAGTGAATTGGCGTTGAATTTATGCTCTGCTGATGCTATTATTCCTGGCATCTAATTTCCACTCTTCTGCGATGTATTTTCCTCTGGGAGATATAATTAAACTCTGTCTCTTCATCTCCGAAATGCATACCTTGCGTCTATCTGTCTCTTTGCCCTCAAAATTTCAGCACATTGTCGCTTTTGTTCTTCAGGTAGAAGTACAAAGAGTAGTCCTCGAAATGCATTTCAAGCAAACATTTTTGTTTCATTCTTTCGTTTAGAAAGTTTTGTTACAGTGAAAGTGAATCCCGTAACATTATGAAATGAGGCAATAATATCACAGAAATAATTCACTTTAAAATATATACAGATTCACATTCAGTTTTTACTAATTCAATCGAAAAAGTGATATATTTAGTTTATAGTTAAAAATATGTTAAATTTATGAAAGATGACTTTGATTAAATAACTAGCTCTATGAATCACAAAATTTGCATTTCATTTGTCATATCCTTGATTTTAGAATAATTATTTAATTATTTTTGGAACCTTACAAAAAGATTTAGTACAAATATAATGTGAATATGAATGCAAGTAAATAAATATGAACTTTGTATAAATGACTAAATATTCACGGCGTATATGAAAAAAAAATTCTTATTTTTGCATGAGTTTTGTTAACATTTTCACTCCTCACTCCCCACTCCCAACACCATTGGAGTTCAGAATTCTTGAATCTCAGAATACTGGAAAGCCCTATTTTGTGTATATTTCTCAAATACCATAAAAGCAGCCACCGCACTTTGAGGATAGATAGATAAAAAGTTAGATGTTGATAACCTAGTAATAATATTAGTATACATCTTTTAAGAATCGCAGAAAAATATTCCTTACCTCTCATATCAATCGTGATGAGCGAATCTAAAGAACAAAGTATGGGCCTCCAACATTTAACGAATCCCATTTAATATCAAAGGACGAAATTTCGCAATTGTATCTGGGCATTTCGGGCGTCTGGAGTAGTTTCATCGAATAGGGATTGATTTGGAACTTTTCAGTATTGATAGAATTGAAAGCATACGAATTGAAAACGAGTATGAATGAACAAAAATTGCAATCAGTTTGTGTATGAATTATCTCTGGACTGAGTTAATACTTGATACTTTTGCTTAATTATATTATATATAAAAAGATAATTTAATTCTTTTAAACAATATAAAGGCTGTTGAATGCTTAAGAACAATTTTTTTATTACTTTAAATTTAAAACATATGGTTTAAAAGAATAATTTTAAGAAAAACATTTCTAGATAGATTTAAATCAGGAATAAATTAAGAAATAGAAGCAAAAAAAATTCAGGTACTTTTTGGAAGACTTTCAAAAGATTTTAAAATTTAACTAAATTATTCAATAATATTTATTCAAAAATTGAAAGAAAAAGATTAAAACTCGGGTATGATTGAATTTGTGACTTTTATATTCATAAAAATGAGCAAATGATAGAAATATACAATATCGATAGTTTCTTTTATACATTTTTGGTTACTGATATTTTTAAAAAGTATTTAAGTATATCTGTAAATATATCTGCATTTGAAATTGTGCATTTCTTTTCATTTTGGTCAAAGCTGTTACTCTATGCGATTTATCTTCCATTTCAAATATTAAAAAGCATGAATTTACATGGGTTTTAAAGCAAAATATACAAATTAAAATTTTTTCGTTATTTATAAGTTTAATTTGAATAGAAAACTGACTAATACAAGTTTAAATAACATTTATAACTTATTCAGAAAATCTAAAAAAGAATACTCAGAAAATCTAAATAAATAGTTTTCAATATGATTTCTATGAATGTCTAACTTTTTATTTATTTCTATTTTATATTGCATTTTTTATATTATGATCCTTGCCAAAATGAATCATGGACAATTACTAAAATATGACACCAAACATACACAAAAATTTTATCGTTAGTTTTTTTCATTATAAAATAAATATCCTCAAATATTTATAATATAATGGCAGACATTCCTATAAATTGTATAAGTACTATTGGCGACAATAAAACAAAAATTATAACATCAATTATAAACAAAGGGAAACTTTTTGCCCTTGATTTCTTTGTATATTAATTTCCTGGTATATAAATACCTGTAATGGGCTTTGTAAAGAGGTGAAAAAAAAACCAAATATAAAGTTTAGAGTTTTTCATTTGATACAGTTAGAAATAAATATTTACTACAGATTTTAAAATTTTTCTGGCAAGATCACAACTTGAAAGCCTTTTTCAAGATAGTCGATTTTCAAATGGCTTTAGATGATATGCTATCAGTATTATCATTATTTTATGAGTCACAATACTTTTAAATATTTCTTTTCCTTTACAAAAAAATTTCACAAAATGTTAAAAACTTTCTAAGAAAAACTACATTATACAGTTTTCCTTTAAACATATAGCTTTTTATCTATCTTCAGTTTACCCTTTTCCGGAAAATAAGTCTAGACGTCTAATGATTTCCTTTCATAAGCAAGATAAAAAGACTTAAAATTTATTATTTTCTGAGCCCGGAAGAATTGATTTGTGGATAAAAGTGTCACTTCCTCTGGTTTATTTTCACTAATTTCGAGTTTTGAAAGCCTCTTCAGAAAGTACTTAATTGCAAAATATCTATCATTTCAAAATTTAAAACCAAAATTCTGCCACTAAATTTTGGAGATAACGGAAATAACAAGCGGCTGGTCTTGGTAATGAATCAGATAATAGATTTCCGTTTCTAAACGCAAAGAAAACAACTGGAAACAGTATTGATCGCATGAATTCGAGTGTCATGATGAATGAAGCCTATTTATTTGCATGTCCGAAAAGGAAGTGGATTTATTGATCTTGGAAAAGCTACACAATATTGGTTAATAATGTTTACTTTTGAGATAGATTTTCATAATATAATCTTCAGGAAACATGCAAATTTGTATCTATGTAGAAAATAATAAGTTTATAAATATATTCCTATTCTGTAAATAATTCATGTTAATCTTTAAATCTTACTCACTAATATTCCAAAAAATAAAAATTATGAAAAGATATCTCAATGTCCTTTTATACTGTTATCAATCTGTAATATTTCTTTCCTTTGCAATAAGTCTCATAGTGAAAAAATATTTTACATCTATTTTAATGAATGCGGAATGGACGCTAGGTCAATGTAACTATCGACCTTGGCAGCAGACGTGGTGATCACTTCCGACTTGGCGACGAAATTGGCAACAAAAATAAAATAATTACGATTATGTCTGCAATAGATTTCGAGATTCCGCGATTATATAATGCGAAAAAGGATTAAGGGAGCCAATCTAATGAATTATCTCTATCGGTTGCAGGGCGAATAATTTTTTTCTTACACTGAGCGCTATTGTGATATGCTGCTATATAATAATTTACTATATATTAGAGTTAGTAACTTTTGCAAGTGCTGTCTTTATGAAAGTTTTGACTGCTTCGTGCTACCTGTGTTTCAAGTTTTCTTAAAGAATGAATATCCTCCATTATTGAGTCTATCGAATATTTTTTCCACCAAACACCTACAAAATGTTTTTTTAAGCATGGTATTATTTTCCCAACTGAATTTTAGATTTCAAAAAATATTTTTGTTTACAGGAAGGGAAAGATTACCACCTTTAAATCAAGAATTATTTCATTTGTTTGAAAATTGTTTCTATTTATTGTAAAAATTCCAGTTACACTTTAATAAAAAAAAACCTTATTTAATCTGTTCTATTAATTTGATTTGAATATTGATCTTAGTGCCAATTGTGAAACTGTAAATTTAAGAGCATTTCAGATACCACCATTCACTTTCATTGCGTTATTATGAACTAGCCGCCTTTGGCGACCAGCTGGTTCGCCATGAGTAATGGGTTCTAAAATTTTCAATTAAATCACATATTCATTAGCCTTGAAGTAACTCCGGGCATTGATTGGCCTGAAATAAATATTTTCTTTAAGATGATGGAATGAAAGTTCTAAAAGAAAGCGTTTTCCTAATAATCTTTAATTTTATAAATCAGTCAGTTCTAATGATTGATTTAGAAGACTGATTGATGTAGCAGCTTTTATTTAAAATATTAATAAAAATATTTTGTAAAATATGGCTTACAGAGCAAAGTATAAAGAAATCTAAAACTCATTATTCAAAAATGCATTGTTTGACACAAACTACATAAAATGTAATTATTTACTTCATTTAGATCAAATTAATAGTATTAAACAATATATATTCCTATTAATAATATTTTACAAATTGGCCATTGGAAAGGAATTTGAATGCATATCCT
>JAPMOQ010043861.1:1133114-1202493 GCA_026543055.1 Argiope trifasciata | reverse complement strand
GAATGCATATCCTGTATAAATTCAATCTTGTATAAATAAAGATAATTTATTCAATTAATGATTCAAATACGATCATAGAATCCTTTGCCTTGCATTTCTAAAAGAAAATTTCACATTTTATATTTATTTTATTTTATCCAGTCACGTGCTAAAAGTTGCCTTTCTTAACTTTGAATTTGCGATAATAGTTTTTTTAAATTTGAACTTCCGTCAAAATGATGGCAACACGATGATAAAACCTAATTTTTTCCCTTTGACGTACTCTTGCAGATTTTACAGAAACCTTAGCTTTGCATCTATTTTTTTAGAAACTATCACATTTTATGATGAAAAAAAATATTGACTTAATGATACATATAATTATTGCAAACGATAATAGAAATATGCCATTAAGTCGGGATTCCAATGCATATCCTGTCTAAATTTGATCAGGTTTACCGTAAAGAAGATTTATTGAATTAATTATTTAGATATTGCAAACGATCATAGAATCCTTTGCCTTGCATTTATTTTTTAAGAAAATATCACATTTTTTTTTATCCAGTCACGTGCTAAAAGTTGTATTGCTTTAGATTTGATTTACGATGATATTTTTTTTTATTCCAACTTCTGGCATTCTTTTATTTTATCCAGTCACGTGATAAAAACATGGCTAAAATATTTCTTTAAAAATTCGTTAAAAATAAAAGCTTACATTATAAATTTAAAAAAAAACTGATACCGTTAGAAAGCTAATCTTTTAATCTTTAAATTGATATAAAAATCATGTTTGTGCAATGATATTTTCGGAAGTTATGGTGGAAAAACGTCGAAATTTCGCTTAAATTTTAATTAATTCAAATTCTAATTAAAAATTCGAAAAAAGGACTCCGAGGTGCACATTCCCGACCTCCAAGGTATACATGTACTAAATTTGGTAGCTGTAGGTCCAACGGTCTGGCCTGTAGAGCGCCAACAAGCACACGCACACACACGCACACACACGCACACGCACACACACACACACACGCACGCACACGCACACGCACGCACACACACGCACACATTGAGATTTATTATAAGTATAGATTACTTTACGATTTTGAAGATAATGAAATAAAAATTTGATCTAAGAGATGTTCCTATTTAATATGATGTATTTAACAATTGTGTCTAAGATGAGAATTAAATAGAACATCACTGCATAACTATGAATTCCTTATAAAGGGAAATAAAACAAATTGAATGCTTATTTGAGTTCGATAAATGATGAATTTAATATTATTTCAGTTAAATAGTTGCAATGATTCAGCTGGCAGTTTTTTTTTTTAAATTTTAATTTGGCTTAGTAAGATTTTACTTTTTAGGGAAACATTTATTTTTATATCATTTTAGAATGCGATATCAAAAATTTTATATTATTACATTATTCGAAAAATCAATCCAAAATTCCACCAATTTACTAAAATACCTACTGATTTTTTTCTCCTTAATTAATAAATAAACTCCATGAATAGACTGCCTCTACATTCATTTTCATATATAAACTAGCCGCTCTCTGCGACTTTCGTTTTAAGAAGTAAATGAATGATCTTTTAAAATGTTATTCAGATGTGAAATTTCATAAAAAATGATAAAGGCATTAAAATGTATTATAAATTATACTACGTAAGAAATGATGAAAGTTATTTTATTTATTTATTCACTTTAAAGATATATTATTGGGTTGTTCGGAAAGTCATTTCATTTTTTTTTGTCCAAATGAAAAGAAATTTTCGTTTAATGAATAAATTATTTATTAAATTATAAAATTGCCATTCTGGTCTAATACCTTTTGCCATATTTTTGGTAGTAACATAATTACACGCTCATAAAAGTTTTGGTCTTTGCTGTAAAAAAACTGATCGAGGTGGTTTTTGGCCTCCTCATTTGAAGGAAAAATTTTGCAAATCAGTTCTGGTACTGATGTACTGTTAACACATCTTCTCCACACATATTGGCTAATTTATTTCTGGCTTGACAGCATTTTTACCTTTTATATAGCAAAAAAGAAAAAAATGACGAAAATGCTGTTTATTGCTCTCCATATTTAAAAGGGCACCATCCAAAAACTACTGCGAAGAATCAGCTGCACTTTTTCACACTCAAGCCTTGCTATATCAGCTCTTAAAACATAAAATGATTTTGCGGTTTAAGTATGAAATTAGGTGCGAAAAATACAATTAAATCCTCTGTCGGGAAAAAACGAAATTACTTTCCGAACAACCTAATACTTACTGTTATATATCTTTATTTGATATTCATTCTTTGACGAGCATTATTGAGCTAATTGGCGAGAATGGAAGTTTAAGTGAAAGGTACATTGTTGCTGATAAATTCGACTGATTCGCTCGCAGTGGGTGTATAGCGTAAACAAGTCTCCGTATCAAATAATGGCGTTTATTATCAGGAAGTAATAACAACTCCAGCACGCAAAACGGCTAGACACAATTCAGCAGGAAGAGAGAATCCACATAGTATTTTACATCTCTAAAATCTTTTCAAGCCTCTGGTTTTCTTCACTATCCTATCGTTTTCCCCAACTGTTGACTCATTACTACACGGCTGGTTACACAACACGACTCGATGATGCTTCACTAAAACTCGGAACACAGTTCGATTCACTATCTACTAATGGTATGAGTTATCTTCAACGATTGCGTTCTGTTGCTCTGGTTCACCTAAATCTTCGTTGACTCGCTATATGACTCTATGATTGACTTCGGCTTGGACTACAGGAATTTTATAGTTTCCTGAGCAGAGCAGATAAAGTTTTCGAACAATTGACCATAGCTCTCTTCCTAGTGGTCTTATCGCCCGAATCCCTAAAGATTTCAGTATCATCCATTTTGTCGCCGAAGTCGCTAAATCCGGGGGTCATTGATCCGGTATCTGGGGGAGCAGCTCTTAAGATCTTTTTTCTTAATATGGAACTGGCTGTCCTGGTAAGCGAATTTACAGATTTGTTACAATACTAAAGATTATAACATTCTGCCCAGAACGTGGCCGGATATCTGGTCCATCGAGTAACAAACGTTTGATTCTTCAATGAGATCGAAAATTAACCAAGCTTGCACTTAATTTTTAATAATCATTTCGTTCTCTGTCCGTTTTCTTTTTTTAAGGTCCATTTAGAAATTGGAGTTAAAATGGCTCTTTAATAAAAAGTACCAAGACAAGAATTAATTAAAAAAATATTTATTTTAAAAATGTTTCTTTTTGTATATTGGTCTTCGAAGAAAAGTTGTATTCAAAGACGTGCTTATCTCAAAATTTAAAATTGTTAGTCTATTTTAATAAAATTGGATATGTTACGAATAAACCTTTTATATATAAACAATTTCCCATAATTTATAATTACATATTATTATTAAATATATCTCATAAGAGCGAATTGGTTATTGTTAAATCATAGTAAGTTATGTATATCTAAAATAGTAATATTCAACAAACCAATTGAAACAAAATTATTTGAAATTTAAGACAGACATCGAAAGCAAAATAAAAAGGAAATCAAACAACATTGCAGATTTAACTAAACGTTGTTTGGAAAACAATTCTCAATGTATTTCGAGTGTCAAATCTATTGAAGTTCAAAACTTTTCAGAATGTTAAGTGAAGAGGAATTTTACTTCAGGTTATTCAGAGCAAGTGGAATAAACGCTGTTTAGCTGTTTGATGTTTGTTTGAACCAGAGAATGGCCATTACCTTTTTGTTATGTTTCAAAATAAATTAACTGATTGCCTCCTTCGTTTTGTAACACGCGTTTCAAATGAGACAGAAAATCAATTATAAATTGTTACCTGCTAAAAAGGGTATATTCCATTAGTCTTGAATAATTAGTTAGTATGAATGGTTTATCGTAAAGGAAATAGTTAGTAATAAAGTAATTTAGAAAATATGTTTAAGAATTTTTTATACGATTGTTAACTGCAAAATATTATAAATTCCTTCAATCTTGGATGGTCAGTTAAAGACGAGATGCTAATGATTAATTTCAAAGAAACCTTCTCGATTATTAAACACTTAAGAAAATATGGTGAATAATCTCTTTTGTAGCATTAGTAGGGTTTGGAAAATATGTTGAAGAATCTTTTTTTAATATGATGAACTGAAAGCAGTTCATAATTTACTTACAATAAATTATAAGAATCTAATTTACATAATCAAACTAAGTGTAACGTTTTTTCCCCTCTAATTTCATTAATTAAAAATTTTATATTGTTTATTGAGTTTTTTAAAGTAGATAATAAATCTTTAAAAGTATCACACTAAGATTTTTTTTTCAATTTTTCACTAAATCTATATAAATAATTCAAAAGCGGGTTTTATTCTGCAAAGTATAAGCCAGTTTTGCATTGTGTATAAGCATCTTTGTACATTCGATTTCAGATATTTTAATGTTAAGTCGTGGAGATATGCGATTTAATTTCTAATCTCAAGTTATGTTTATATAACAAAGGCGGTCCATAAGCCAGCATCGTCTTTCTAATTTTCAAGCTTCCACTTGGAAGATAACGTTTGAATACAAGGAATATTATGAGCATTAAAAGTATGTTCACAATGAAACTTTGCTCATTTCGGGTAAGATTTTCTAATTTTGAATTATGCTTCTCTGATGAGGATGAATTTAAGCTAACAGACACTTTCTAAATTCAGAATCAAAGACATAGGGGATGGATACGCGTGCAATCAGATTTGGAATCTTCGAAGCCGATGACTGGCGAATATGGTTTTCTCTTAGTCAGGTAGCGAGTAAATGCAATATCCACCAACAGTTATTTTGTGGGAGTTTAATAAAAGGGAAAATATTTTGTGATAAAGATTGGTTGATTGTTTTGGGTTTTCTGGCTCAAAGGCCATATCTGATCATGATGCGCCAAATAGAAGATAATGGAATTCTCATGACACTGAACATTCTCACTTCATTCCTAATTGTCAATTAAAAGGTATAATGAATTATTTAAAAAATTCTTAAAATGAATTTATACTAAAAATGGTAAAAAGGACTCAAATGAGTTTGTCAATACCAGTATCTTTAATAAAAAGGAAGATGTTTTTATTGTGATATAGAAAAAATAACAATGGAATTGATAAGCACATAGTTAAAGCAAATGTTAGTAAAATCATTTTGTCTCTCGTAAAGTACGTTAGAAACAGAAACTTAAATTTTTCCAACGCTTCGAAAAAATGGAAAGGCGCTGATTTCACACAAACCCTATGTTCAAGAAGTTTCTTTTTTTTTTTTTTTGTAGGAAATGGATCTTTTTGAAATAAAAACTATTATAATGTCTTCAGATTCTTAGTTCGTTTCATACGTAATAGGATAATTGAATCTTATTGCCTTTTTCCAAAAAAATGGCACTTTTTGATTATTTAAGAAAAATTTTACTAAGATTATCTTGCACTGAGAAATGGAATTGGATCAGAAAATAAGATAAAGTTTTTTAATGAAGTTACTATGGATGACATTAAAACATAAGAAATTAATTTGGAATTTAATTAGAGGAGAAAATTTCATCGAAAAATCACTATAAACACACACAGTTTGTATTTGAACAGAAACAACTTGATTATTTTCTATTTTTTATGATAACCATTACATACTTTTATTTTTGATTTTTTTACGATAGTAAAGATTCAACCTTTTTCATGATTTTAGCCTCCTTTCCTGGTGTGGTACTTTTCATAATTTTTCCATGCTTGCTCGTGCTTGGTGATAATACATTATTTTAAAACAAAAACAATTATCCGTAAATCGATTAATTTAATCGAAATTGTTGAATCGAAATTTCAGGTAGCATAAATCCTAGAGTACCAGCTGGTCGCTACAGGCGGATAAAAAAATGATTTTTTAAAAATTAAAATTTAAAAATTGCTGTTTCCTTCTTAGATAGAAAAAAGTCATACAATCACGCATAATCCGCGCACATTTCAAAAAGTTTCACTTCTACCATTTTTCCTTCTACATTTTTAACTTTATTTAATCGAGCTTTATATGAAACATGAGTTAACTTTTCCATGCTGGAGAAATATTTAGTATACTTTTAAAGAATGCAAGAAAAAGAAAAAGCGTAAACTAAAAAAAAAAAAGGTTAAGTAAAATTTTCATTCTATAAAAAGATCAAAATAATATATAACACCAAAAATATGGAAAAAAAGTATGAATACTAATTATAAGGATAAAGAGTGGAGAAATTTTATTATCTTTTTCACACTTGAACTGTGTCATCAAGAAAAAATATAACAAAAAATGAACTAAATGGAAGTCGAAACTCAAAAAAGGGAAACAGAAGAAAATATTTAAAGAAAGTTGCATTTTTTATCAGTGTGTGAAAATATACCGATCATGCTTTAAAAACTTTTTCCTCCTAAACGGCTAATGAATTCGAATTAAAATAAATGCCTTCATCTTCAAAAAATACTGTTTGAAAATAGAACATTTGAAGATTGAAAGGAAACAAAATATTAAGAAATTTAGACAAAATAAAAATATAAAAACTAACATTACCAAAACCACCAAAATAGAAAGAAAATAGAATTATCATTATGAGAGTTTTACAAATAAATAGTAAAAAAATAGAACTCAAAAAATTTTTTATACTGTAATCAAACCAAAATAGTGATATTTTCTTCTTTATTAGTGGCCATCTAGGTGGGCAAAATAAAGATTTTAAACAAGTAGTACTTTTCTATTAAAAATAGACGGAATAATTATTTTTAAAAGTTTTAATATTTATAGTTAATTATTTGTGTATAATGTTAAACTGCAAATGTTTCCAATTAAATTCTGGAAAATGATTTTGTTTTTCAAATTCTATTGCATGATCACCATTTTGGTAAAAAAAGAAATACAAAAGGTGGTTTTATTTTTGTTTCAATTTTGATAATCATAAAAATCGCCAAAAGAAATTAACCGCGTTGTTGCGAAATCTTTCTAATATTTTTTTAACGTTGACGTAGCTAAGGAAGTTTCATTTCTTAACAAATGAGACATCGGAACTTAACGGAAGCAATAATTAATAAGAATAAAATTGGAAAAGAAAGTCATTGGAGTTTCTTTGAAAATACACAGTCGTAAAGTATTCTAGCAAAATGAAATCATTATTTTTTCCAAATTATATGGATGATAAATGTACCGGAAATGATCAATTTGATCATTATATAGACGTAAGCAGTTTATAAAAGTACTTAAAAGATATATTCTTTTATTTGAAGAACACTGATTTATTTCTTTGAACACAAGTTTGCTTGGTGTTCACATTTGCTTCTCAAAAAAAAAAAAAAAAAAAAAAAAAAAATGTGTAACAAAGAAAATTAGCTCGATTTTTTGCAGTTTGGGTTTTGAAGATAAATACTTTTTATCATTTGTCAACTTTATTTAAATGATATAAAAATTTTAAAAATTATATGCCGTTTTAAAAATATATTATTTTAAAAATAATTTATTATTAAAATAAATTATTATTAATTATTTTTGTTCAATTAAATATATGTGATTTTCTAATTAAAAGTTAACGTGTGTGTTCTAAATTGCCTTGCAGCAAATTTACTCCTAATCTCAGAATTCCTAACATTTGATATTTTTCAATTTGATATGCCTTCTTAATGTTTTAAGAAGGTATATCAAATATATATACATACATTTGGTGCAAAGGCATACATATAATGATATGTATTCTTTCAAAGGGGAAGATTCAAAATTCATTCTTCACTCATTTTATTTCGAAAGTTAACATAAATAATATAAATAAATACTACCAAAAAACTGAATGATGTACATGCAACTCCATTTAAGGTAGATGAGTAATAAAATTTGAACACAAAACTGTTTGGCCCACAATAAAAATCATGTTTTTTTTAAACACATATACATATATTGTGACAAATCTTGAATTGGTCCTTATAATATTTAACATTAGAAAATGAGCTATGCACTTTTCTACCGTCCAAAATCAATATATCGGGAATTTGAATATATCTACATTAAGTGGTCTGATCTCTATAAAGAGTCAATACACACTTTAATAAAAAATTTGGTATCATTCAGATATTTTCCCTAGTTTTATGACTTTGAGAAAATATTGGATAATGGTATTCGGGATTTGTTTAATCATTAAGAATCATATAAACATTTTTAAGCATTAAAT
The DNA here is from genome assembly GCA_026543055.1 of Argiope trifasciata. Lineage (NCBI taxonomy): Eukaryota > Metazoa > Arthropoda > Arachnida > Araneae > Araneidae > Argiope > Argiope trifasciata. The sequence continues at coordinate 1,194,324 of JAPMOQ010043861.1, read as the reverse complement.
GATACTAACAATTATTTGGAACTTTTTCGTTGATTGAAGAGTAAGGAATAAAAAAGTGTCTTAGTCATATGATCGAGGATAAATTTTTTTAGCACAGTCCCGAAAAGTAACGTTCGAACTATATTAAATTGAGAGGCAAACAAAGTATACGAATCAAAAGAAATTTTACTATTAATTTACACAAAGCATTATTTTATCTTGACTATTTGCAAATGATGTTTAGAATAATGAAAATGAGATAAACCAATGCATGTTCTAAGATTGATTCTTTATTCTAATATTTCAATTTTCTTCCAAAAAAACTTTGAACAGATACAGCTAGAAATATTTCAAATAGTAAATTTCCTCACTTAATCCAAACACCAGGCATAAGAACTAAGAAGGAAATCTTTACTTTTTTATGTATCCTTTGTTTATATTTCTTACAAATCTTCTTCCCAAAATGATTAATTCTATGTAATGTATAACAAATAAAATAAATATAAGCTACAAGGTCGAGAAATAAGAGAAGTAATCTTCTAAGCACATACTTTAAAAATGAATGCTAGGGCCAAAAACCAAGGTATATCAATCTTGGAAATATTCCGTTAGAAACAGAAAGAAACATTTCAAAAATCTCTCATAACAGTAGCATTTGCGATTTTATTTAAGAAACCAAGCATAACAAATGGGACAGAAATCTTGCCGTTTCCCCACACGACTTTTTTTTTTTTTACATCATTGTTCATGAATAATGTGAATGCAATTCATTTTCAACCAAGGTTTTTCAGAGATCAAAATGTTATAGAATAGTTATAGAAGTTTTCATTTAGAGGAAGTAAACTTTTTGTGCCGAAAGTTGAGTCTCGAAGCTTATTTTAATTCATGATCTGTAATTATAATAAACAATAATCTAATAATAATGGAATGAATAGCATAATTATGAATGGACATTTTATTTTATTGAAACTGTTTCTTAAAATGGACTTTACATGTATATCTGTGAAAATGAAGAAAATTCTCCTTAACATTTAAAAAAAGATCATTACATTTTCATAACATTATAATCAAATGAGATTCTTGACCAAACAAAGGTACCTCTCCTTCAAAAATAAAGGCATTTGAACTAAATATCCGAATGTAATCGATCCGAATATAATTGACAGGACAGCCATGGCAGGAACAATGGTAGGGAACCATGGTTGAATACTAAGGCTCATCACCGGCCATGGTAAAGTCTTTCCCGGAGTTCTATTCACCGATAAGAAAAAATCGAGCCCCACCATTTGTATAGCTATCAGGAAGCGAGAACTAACCACTATATCAGAAGCTTCTCATTCTCATATGGAGTATACGCCCGTATGAAGAATATTTTAAATAAAAAATATCGAAAGCTCTCTTGAGAAGTTTAATACAATACAATGTACATTTTAATGCAAATAATACAATATAAAATTACAATAATATTAATTTAGATAATAATAATGATACAATAAATTTAGATCATATTATGGAAAAAACTCTTTCTTCTCAAGGTGGGGATATATAAATTATTTTTAAAAAAGTATGTTTAATTGTATCAATTTAAAAATACCTGATTCACTGCTAAATCTTTTTCGTAATATAGTCTTTGAAATTAAATCTTTTTTTATTTGAGTGTGAATGTATTTTGTACTCTGAATCACATTTATAAATAAAAAAATAATAACACGTCATTTTGGTATTTATGTATATCTTAATTGGATACTATTATAAGCAATTTCTAGATCCTTTTGGTTTTGTTTCTCTATTTGCAGATGGAGTTTTAACGCTTTTGGTAGGATTTAAATTTCACATTTAAACTAAATTGCTAATGATTTTAAGGAATGATTTGTTAAATCTATTTATAACATGTAATACTAAATTTGTCATTTATTACTAACAATATACAAAAATTAATTTACGGTAAATACGGTTACTTTGAAGTTAAATAAGAAACATCTGGTTATTTCAGAGGATATACTAAAATGTAAATATTTACAATGCAATCAAACAACTTTGTAACTTACTCATAACTCAAGCAAGCTTTTGTCAGCTCGAATAAAAAAAGAAGAGTTGTCTGCTAAGAATCTATATAAAATAATAAGAGGCGCTTATTTGAAACAGCTGTAGGGAAATTGCAATAAATGAGCCGAACATAATGCATAAAAATAATCACGCTTTCAGTTCTAAAAGCTGAATAACGAGTTCAAAACAGAAAACAAACAAAAGGCTCCTAAAACGTTATTAGACACTAGTTTCCTTTTTTTGAGCGTTTATGTACCAGGATATTGAAAAGTTGAAATATAAATAATTTGCTTTCTTTCGAAATTGGGCTTTGTGTTCCCAGACCCTTCCCGGTTGCATGGATAATTATAGCAGTTTTGACGAGACATCTGGTTTTCAACACACCTCCTAACTTGCAGAGCACTTCTCTCGTAAATTTCCCCAGCGAGAAACCGATCGTAATTCTCCTAAACGATCCGCTTTGCGAGTAAAGCTTTCCGGGGCACAGTCGGCCGCATCCAATCTAAAAATAATGCAGCCGTTTCGCTGGCCATCAAAACCGAGCATGAAACTGCCTGCATGACTTTTGGTAAGTTAATGTCCTCTGTAAAATTCTTTCAATTCTATGGTCATTTTATGGCCTTCTTTAAATTCTAAGAAAAATTGTATCTAGGCTGTTGGAATTTTACAGCAGAGAAGCAACAGCACTTTAAAGTGCTTCTGAATGTGCAAAAAGTTGAGGTGGAAATTTTTGCCAGATTTTCACATAAATTATCCTATAGATTTTCTTAACTTCCAATTCCCTTTCATTTATGTCATTCAGCTATATTTAGTAACCGTTATAGAATTTAGAACTAGATCCTCAGTGTTTATTTTCACAAATGTTTTTAATCAAAAAGTTAAAGAAAAAAAATTAAGATTCTGCATTTTCCAAGAATTCATTTTGTTAGATAAACTGACTACTTAGAAATGGATTTGAGTAAGCTCTAATTTCTCTGAGAATTATAAATTCCATTTCAGCCCTTCAAACAGTTTGAAATAGCGAATAGCAATTCATGAAGAGGTAGTTTCTTTTTTAATTGCATTATTGTATAGAATCGAAGTTGCTGCATTTATTTTTTGATCATCTTTGATTGATCACAATTCTCAAGATAGTAAATTTAGCTTGATTTATCCAGAATTTGCATTTTAGAATAGAAAAGTTACTTCAAAAGTTAGAAATAACTCAAATATTTAAAATGTTAAGCACAGCAAAAATTGTATAAAATTTCTGAACTTGTGTAAAAATACGTTATTTCAAAAATTTCTTCAATGGTTCTTGCATATTGGTAAAATATTTTTTTCTGCAGGGCTTGTGTGATTGTTGACTATGTTTTTTGCAACAAAACATTTGATTTATCGAATTCTGGGAAGAAATTTTCCAGGAGTAAAAAAATCGATTTTCATAATATTTTATTATAGGAAGACTTCCATTGAAATGCTGTATATATCTAGGATCTAAAAACTGAAAATATGCTTAAACATCCTTTTCCCAAAATTATGGTTTGATCCATTTAGTCACTAAATTTTAGTGCAATATTTCGTTTTAGTTCATCATAAAATACTGTAACTTTACTTATATACTATTGGCTGGTTTCATTTTTATTATATTTTCAAACCATAAGTTTGATTTCAAGTGATATCTATAGTGATTTCTATGATAATCTTAAGTATTATAATAAAAAACTTAAGATTCTTTGATTAAGTAATCTTCAATAAGTATTATTATAACAATTTTCAGTAAACATAAATTATGTTTACTGCAGATTATGTAACATCAAAGAAGTACAAATTAGAATTAATTCCTAAAACTACCGTTACCTTGCAATAAATTAAAGAGACAATCTGTTTTGAGTAAGATGATAACTAAAGATTGGAGATTCATTTTCCTTAAATCCCTTAAACACGCGCTCGCTAGGTTTAAAAACAGGATAACGCATGTTGCTCAAAACGCTTCAAGAATAGAAGCCCCTTTTTGCATTATGTTCTTTTATTATTCTGATACATTGATTTTCAAAAAGAATGAAATCAATTCATTTTATAACAAAATCTCACGATGGCGTATAGTTTGCATGCCAATCAAAGTGCAAGCTCATTTATTCTTGGCAAGAAGGTCAGATAATTTTTCTTACTAGATGACGAATGATTTTGATGCTTTCCTATACGTGGGCATAAAATTTTCCCATTGTATTTTTGTATATGATCTTTCAAGTATATCAGCAGTGAAATAAACGAAATTTTATATAATTGAGTAAAATACAATAGATTAGATACATCTCATCTCATTTGTACCTAATAAAAACAAAATTGCATTCAGATATTTTTAACAATGTGTTTTTTGGATTTTATCTTTCCTTTATTTTTTATTTTTTTAAATGTTAATTTTAATAGGTTTAGGAGACCTGGATTTAAAAGAATAATATAAAAATTTGTCTGTTTGTCCACGATTTGTTCCTAATTAAGATTAAATTTTCCGAAGACCCAAAACATTTTAACAGAACTCACAATAGAAAATATTAGTTTTATTGTAATTATTAAAAAGTTAGAAAGCATTAAATTTTTCCTTAAAAGTATAAGTAATCTAAATTTGCATTTCTAATACGTTTTAAGGGAATAAAGATACCAGTGATCTACGGCAAGTCTATCTTGATTTTCTGATTCTTTTTCCGTAATTTGAATTTAATGACTTAATTTTTTACAATTTTTATTTATTTATTTATAAATATTTCTTATTAAGTATAATTTTACTTAAACATTTAAAAAGTTAAATATTTAATTATAAGTATTTAAAAATTTAAATATTTAATTATAAATATTTAAAATTTTAAATTTAATTATAAATATTTTAAATTTAATTATAAGTACTTAAATATTTAAAAAGTTAACTTATGAATAATTTTCTTTCACAATAAATAACATTTATAAATCTATGTAAATATATCAGTCAGAAGGGAACTGCAACCAAAAACTGTAATAAATTCATTTATTAAAAACATTTCCGAATCTTTCAAATAATGTATACAGTTTTGCTATTTCATAATGTTATACATTTTTTTTCAACCATAATTTTTTTCGAGGTGAAACGAAATATTTAACTAGAATTCATAAAGAAAAAAATATCTTCTCCAATAGCTTAATAATTATCTTTATCGATTGCCTAGGAAAGATCTTTTTATTAAAAAAAAATGGAAAGTGAATTCTTTAGATATAAAGTCGTACAGTAAAATTTCGATAAAAATCCTTAATTACAAACTATAACACTGAATATTTCAAACAGTTTTGTTCTGTAAATATCTGTAACTTTAATTTACAGACACCAAATAAATTATTCAGAGAATGTTAGAAAATATTTCGTCATTATAAAAATAAAAATGACATCCAAATGAATTGACAAATATTGATGTTTGACTTTCTTGTTTTAATTTCATTTGTATAATTGTTTATTATTGTTTGAAAACACCAGTAAATAGCAACCTCTCATTTCTAACTCTACGTGTACTCTAAAATTTTTTTGAAGAATTTGCTACTAAAAAGAAGTTTTCATTTGGGAAATTTATTGCTCAAAATATTCCTCTTCCGTTTGTCGCAAGACAGATGTAGTTCAAGGCATTAATTTCCAAGTTATTAGCATTTCCTTATAAGAGTATATATCTCGTTTGCTTCAAGATAGAAGAAGCACCTAATGTTCCACTATTTTGATAATTTTTTAAAGTTAAACAATGTTTAATTAAGAAATATGTCATTTCATACTTTACAAGATGGTGAATTTAGTATTTATATTGGATCTGCTTCCTGCCTCAAATGATACTTGGATATTTGCACTTGAATTCAATGACACGTAGTCATATGAAGGATTATAGCTAGATTAAAATGTAGATATGCTAGATCTTAAGAAATGTGCCAACTGAATGATGCAATTTTATGTTTGTAAAGACAAATTATATGTATTATATTTCTCTGCTATTGAAATGTAATATATATTGCAAAATATTATATTTTTGTTTAAAATTGCATGTTATAAATTTATAGAGAATAAATTATATTTAATATTTTTAATTGAATATTATGGTGATTGATATTTTTTGATATACCTTTTCTGTAAGTAAATGTCGCATACATTTTGCAGCAAGAAAATGTAAAGAAGAAATCAACAATCAAAGAAATGAAAGAAATAATTTAGAATAAAAATAATTACAGAAACATAATTTTTTCTACAATTTAGAAATTCGAATTTTTAAATAAATTTTGCTTTTCTCCGAAAATATAAAAAAATATAACTACATCCTTTTTGAAACATACCCTTATATAATGAGCATATAATTTTACTCATCATCCATATATTTTTATGAGCCTTTTCAACCACATCTTTTGATTTATTTAGTATTTTTTTAATAACTGCTTTATTATAAAGTTTCTAATTCTTGTTGACAAAATTAGGCAGATGAATTACCAAAATAAAGAGAATAGGAGAAAGGTTAAAAAAAATGCTGTTTAAAAGTCCACCATAAATTTACTATAATAAATTCTTGTGTGGGTAATTATTATGACCAAGTTAGAATTCGAAATAAATTGAAACTAGACACAAGTAATATCCTGTCAAATCATTTAGCCACCCAATGCAGCTATATTTTGTGTATTGGGTGTATGGAGTGAAAAGCAAAATCAGCAGACGTCAGTAAAAAAAAAAAAGGACGATGTTTATTTACACAAAGAAACAAACAGCACAAAATAATATAGAGTAATATTAATGTTGATGGTTAATTTGGGAGAAAATCTTCATTTAATCAACAAAATTTGTATCCAATTTTCTTATGTGTTCAAAATGTTTAACTTCATATTCTACAACTTATACTTCATCTACATGAACTACTGCTTCAAAAATTACATCTAAATGTTTAGTTTAATTTAATTTAGATTAAATTACCATTTTATTTAGGAACGAAAGTAGTTTAATTTTATATGTTCGTTCGATGACGAAGTCAACATTGTAGCCAGCATCTATTTCTCTAAACTTCCACTTCAAGTGATAAAGTTTCTATTGATTTAGATTCTCCACTTTATGGCCTTTTCATTCTGAAATCTTAGGCTGCTGCAATTTCCATGTTTTATTTTTATTCAGAAAATTCAAATAAAGAAATAAAAGAACTCTACAAATAGTAAGTAGTACAAGTAAATAGCGTGCAAAAGATAAATAAGCTTTCAAACACAATATAGCATCGTTCGAACATGAGACATTAACCTTTAAAAAAGGAAGGGAAGAATTACAACAGCCTTTTACACGACTACAAGAGAATCACGAATCTACTTAACTTGCCTCATTCCACGGCCACCAAAAACGGCTTCCTAGTTTCATTCCTGACAGTGTAGTTCAATTTGGTCGATAGAGACTTGAATGCATGTACAAGGAAGTACCATTCCTGTCTGAAATTCGGTGGAAAGTATTGATCCGGTGGATGAGAAGCATTGTTAAATTTTCTGGTTTACTATCTCTTGGCAAAATCGATGCATCAGATCTAGGTTGAAAAACAGAGATTAAGTGATAACATGCATCGAGGCACTTTCATTAATGATTTTTTAAAGGAGAAATGCCACTCTGGTATATAACTAAACGAAACACTAGTTTTGAGTAAGCGTTAATGATGTTTTCGACCTTCGCCATTTAAACTTAATTTGATATTCACAGAACGTACTTCAATTGTGCAACCATTTCATCCAGATAGAGTATATGTAAACAATGATTAAGACTTTGAGTCACAGAAAATAGTTCATGAAAGGGAACATATTATGAAAAACATTAATGAGGCAAATCACATTTTTCTTTAGAAGAATGCTATCCCTGTGTGGTTGAAATTGTTAAAAAATTTTAACAATAAATATTAGCGTTACAAATTTTTTGACAATACTCGTACCCTCATATTTTAACCCTGACATAAAACAATTAAATTTTTCAAACTTTTTTTTTGTTTTATTTGATTTTAAAAGAGTTTTTCATATTAGTATTTGTCTTCAGATACAGTTTGCTAAAAAACATGACTTAAGAGATTATAAATGTCAAAACCAACAGTATTTACATTGTTAAAAATTCTAAGAAAATTCTATTCACTGATGAAAATAGCTAAATTTTAAAAAAAGTTATTTATAAACCTTGATATAACGATTATTAGCATGAATAAGAACTAAATAAGCAAATCGATAATTCATCTTACGTGTATGATGCTGATAAACCTAAGAGATCATATAGTTTGAATATGATAAATTGAAATATCACTAAAAGGAAATTTTTTTATTAATACCTATCAATATTAGATCAAGGGAAAACTATATAATACTCATAAAATCATTTTTTCTGATATTTCAAAGTGATTGAAATCCATGAATACCAAATTCAAGTGACTCAAACCCAAATCAAGAAGATAAATTTTATGAAAGGAAATATTTTTAAAGCAATAATTTCTTTTGTTTAATGATATATATTTTCCTATCGTTTCTATAACTCATTGTTGAATCATGAATATTTTTTTCAAAAAATATAGTATCATCAAATAAACAGTAAAAATAACCTTCTTGATAAAATTTTTCATTTATATGATTATAAACTACGGGATAAGTAAATATGAATCGGCTTAAATATTAAAAATGAAAAAGTCATCTGTAAGAACTTTCTATATTTTGAATGGATATACGTTGTAAGAAAAAGTCCGAGACTTCAAATCGAAATTGTCGTCTTTAATTTAAACAAAAAACAGTAAAAACAAAAATTCAGTTATTGATGCACTTAAAATCTAACCGAAATCCTTTTTACCAAGTTAACTATGGAAATAATTTAGGCTTTAAACTTTAAATTTATTTAAATTCAAAGGATATAAAAAGCCTGCTGTCTCGATCAATGTAGTTACAAGATATCGCCTTCAAAAAGAAATAGCTTTTTTTTCTTATTAAATTAACTATTTTAATGCTTGAATGCTCTTGTATGTCATTGAAAACAAGTCTTTGCTTCTAATTTATTACAGGATTATTGATATAACACTATAAACAAGATTAACTTTGCCAATTTTAAGAATTGTAGTTCATCTAATACCTTACTATTGGGTACGAAATGTAATTTCCGATTGCTTTCAATTGAGGCCATAAAAAGTCAAACGATAAAACACGATTATTTCGAGCTTAAGTTTAAACTTGTGAAGTCTTTTGATGCTTTTTCCGAGCGATGTATTTGTCAATTGATTCTGTGAGTTTTCTACGCTTTTCTTCAAGTATATTTCTTTTGCCACTTCGTGACTTTAAGTTTTACGTGCATCGCCTTCACAGAATATTAAATTACTGAAAGCATTTCTAAGAAATTTTATCCTACGTGAACTCCTTCTCTGTAAATCGTAAATAAATAACGTTTTCACGTAGTTCTCTCAGAAAATGGGCTAAATACCTACACCATAAAGATTTAATTCAATTTTGATTTCCACTTCTATAGTTGATTAATATTAGAACTGAAATAGAATTTTTCTATTCACTTAAAATCATTCACGGATATGTAAATTTTAAACTCATTAATTACATTTAAACAACCTGAACATTAATGGTGAATTTAATTTTTTAAAGAAGTACCCTAAGAATGTTTTTTTTTTTCAGTTTTTATTTAGCGATCTGGATATTTGTTTTGCTTTGAATATTTTGCTTTTATTGTTAGTCTGTTGCTATTTTTTTATTGTTACTACATAATTATTAAATTGTGTTGGATTTAGAAAGTAATAGTTTATAGATACCCATAATCAAATATTGATTTTTTTACACAAATATATTTTTACAATATTTATGGTAGAGATTCTATTCTTATGCAGTCTAGAATAGGAATTCTCACTCTTTTTAAATTTTATTCCACATAAATATAAATAAAAGGAATATGCACTTCATTAAAATATTTTCTAATTAAGCATTAATGCATTCAAAACAGCGTGCTCAATATGAAATGTAATACATCTTAACTTTATATTTTCCTATTTCTTTAGCAAATTTTTTTTTGCATCTAGTTAAATTATATTATTATACTGCATACAAGTATGGTTGAGTGATTCTTTATAACTTCATTAAGATCTAGATGAAAATAATAGATGAATTTCAGGAACAGTTACTTAATTATTTATTATGTTCCGCATTTTACAAAGCAAAACAAAACGAATACGGAAATACACGGCACTTACTTTACACAGTATAATAATGACCCTCCTAAGAAGAATGACGGGAAATATACTTGATTTTAATAAGGTAATGCCATCTGTTGTACCAAAAGAGAAGGTGGTAGAGTTACGTAATTGCTTTATTTTTTATCAGAATAATACGATGACTGAATCTATAAAACTATAATAAATTTCAAATATTCTTTAAACAAGTTGAAAAATACAGTTATTGGAAGTAGTTGAAAACTAAATGTGCTGAATGGAAAAAACACAAAATGTTTCAATTACAAAAAACTGTATGATCAGCTCACATTAACGATGTCTTTATTCGCTCTTTTGAAATATTTAGAAAACTCTATTCACTTTTATGTTTTGCCATTTTAATTAAATTTTGCACCATAACGTGAAAAAAAAAGTTTCGAATTGCTTTGTCCTTGACGAAACTAAGCACTTTTAATCTTTAATTCATATTCAATGGAGCAAACGATTTTACATTATTAGTTATTCTTTTACTTATTTACTCTTGTTAATGATCTTCCTAGAATGTCAAGAATATAAATTAAATTACGCGTTTCAAAAATTATGTTTCCGTTTAAAAAAGCTTTTATTTCCGCTGTTTAAAATTTAAACATTGTTTAAGTCAAGCTTTTTTTTCATAAATGTATTTGAACTTTAGTTAATGAAGCCTTATTTATTAGTTTTGAGTTAGAAATAATCTTGTCATCTATTAGTTGATTAAAGAGTGAACTAAGAAACTTTCAAAATGGTTTAGCTTGGTCTTCCATTATAATTTTCTGTTCTAGTGTATAAAACAAATTATAATAAGATTCGAAACTCAAGCGTTTTTCCAATTTATCATATAAGGATATCAAAACCCTTTTTTTAAATTGAGGTATAATCAGTTGCGTATTTTTTCTTTTTATGAAATAGTATTAAAGCATTTTCCTTTGATGAAAATAACAAATGATGGAAAAAATTATGTTATTAAGGCATTTTACATTAGCCAGGAATCATAACTAAAAATGATTTATATATTTTTATTTTACAGAATTGATTTTATTTTGAGACTTCTAAAAATACATTTATACTTTTTCGTTTTGCTTCTTTCTTATTTTAACTAAAAATGATTTTCATCTTTATGGGAAATTTTGTTTTAAAAAGTGCTTCTCCTTTAAATTATCATTGTGTTTCTTGGTTCTGGTGATCACTCACGATTTATTATTATTTTATAGATCACATTCCTTTCAGACTTCGCATGACGCGCACATAACACTGATAGATAACGATGAAATTATTTCACCAAACTCTGATAATAAATATGTGACTGCAAGTCAGATAAATGCTTTGAAAAATGGTGCAAAATTCTTTATTTTTGAAAAAATAGATTATAAAGTACCTCCATATATCAAGAACCAAAAGTAATTTTTTTTATTAAAAAAATTGAAAATAATTTATTTTCTAAAAAATGATACAAATAAAAAAATATATATAGTTTAGAAGTTATAAAGTGACATGTTCAAAAGTTTGGCTGTAATTTAACAAAGATATTAGAAACTTTCTGAGATAAAAATAAGCTGTAGTTCAATATATTTTTGAATACTGGGATTCAATGAACAAATAAAAGAAAATTAATTTTTTTTTTGCAAAATGAAACATTAATATAAATATTTTTTTAAGGTAAACAGATTTTGTTCTGTAGTTTAAAACTGAGAAATAAATGTACGAAATTTAAAAAAAGGCAATAGGTTTTTGATTTATTTTGAAAATCTACCAAAAGAATATTTTACCAAAATTAAGAATTTGAGGAAACTGTTTATAAAGACAGCATTCAAAGGTATATGATGTAAATGTAAGTTTTCTTATGTTATAATAATAGCAATAATTTCTTAATAAACGTATTGTATCTTATTTTGTCTTTTGCTGAAAACCTTTTTCAAACATCTTGTACAAAAACTAAAAATTATGTATTAGTAAATTCTTCAAATTATTTTATTTAAATGCTGGACATTCCCTTTTTTTCAGAGATTAAATTTTGATGCAGATTCGTTATCACTAAATAGACTTGAAGTACATATTTTATACTATTCATAGTGAAATCGTCAGAGAATATCAAATGAAATCAACTTACATAATTTCACAATCACATATCATCTAACATCGAAAGATACAAAGAATTAGATGTCGTGATATTTTTATTTAATGCACCGACATATGTGGAATATTCAGACTTAAATTGTAAAACCTAATATTCTAGATTTAAGTACAGCAATTTGAAAATATCGAAGGAACCTTTTCTTTAATTAAAATTTTCTTGAACATTTAAACTACCTCTATCTGTTTTTAATTCTATACTGCAAAATTTTTTCTTACCAAAAATAGTAAGCAATTGTAGTTTGTAAATGCTATTTAAAACAATTTTTTTAACAAATTCCTGCAGATTCAATAATTCTTAATTGAAATGCATTGCTATAAAATTGGTTTGATAAATTCTGCTCTTTTGAAAACAAGTAAGAAATAAGCTATAACAATATATGCCAAGCTTTTGCTAACATAATGAACGGTAAAGACAGTTGCTTCATTAAAATGATTTGCTTTGAAACCCAAATTCTTCGAGATTTTCTTATTGTTAAAACCAAAATTTAGGTCCAAAAACCAGTTTCACCTGCTTTCAATTAATGCATATCGATAATAGTTTTTAAAGTGACTATAATGTAGCGGTATCAAAATAGTTGATTTTCACAAAACTGCTAATATAAAAAAGATTTAAGGTTAATTCGTTTTGTTAGCAGTCAGTTAGTCAATTTTACCATATAAAACTTGCTCTTAATTCATAAAACCTTCCATTTTATGAAGAAATCTTACTGAATTAATTACAATATAACAGAAAGTAATTATTTTTATTTATATCCAGACCCACTCGCAGACACGTATACATTAACTCTCGCTTTAAAATTTAATTATTAAACTAAATAATATTTGCAGAAATTCTACAGCAATTTCAATAATTAAATGCAAGATATCACTGCTTTTTATGTTAGTTCATCTTGTACAGCATTCATAAATAAATCTTGTTCATCTTGAACGAGGTTTCTTTATGATTTCGAATTTTAGAAAGTTTAATATTCACTACTTGCATTTTATCGACAAACTCCATGAAACACATACATTATACGTACGCAAAATTCCCATTAGGTTAGTGATAAATATTTTATGCATGATTAACGCAAAATGAATAGCATGAAATCCTTGAAATATTAAGGTAAAGTAGACTCCTGACAATAATTTCTTTAATTATTTCCTAGCATAATGTGGAACTAAGCATTTTCTTTAGGAAACAAGTGTTCTGTCTCAGCAAATATTTTTAAAAAAGCTTTTCATGAAACTAAAAGCAGACTAAAAACTCGTTTCACAGGAAGGAAATGTTTACTTGGTTTTATTTTGCTGCATCATTTATTTCATTCTGCAAATTGTTTTTCAGACATTTCTTTTCTGTCAAGACAATGGTTCCTACCTGAATGATATATAAAATGTAGTTTATGAGAATGCTATTATTTTTGCGCCATCATTCTTCTCGGCAAATAAGTAAGATTCTTGCACGTCTTTGTTTAAGTGTTTTTCTCTAAAAAATATGTTTTTTTTAATAAACTATTTTGTAGTTTAAGACTACTGAAGGCTTTTAAATTATTTCAATGAAATAATTTCATGCTTTTTGATTGCAAATTATAAATTTCTGGATAGCTGGATTTTATTTCGAAAAAGCACGAAATAAAATTCACATAGCACACATATGTACACAATAACTTATATTTTTTACAGTTCATGTCAAAATGATTAATAAGTTTTTATTAAAAATAATCGCACTTATTATTAAATAATAACCGATTTAGATGTTTGAATGCTTTTAATAATTGTCTGCTAATGTTATTATTAATAATTATAATATATACATACATCATTGAAGCCAAAAACAGGCCTAAGTACATTATATTAATTTTAAAAATAAGAAATTTCAATAAAGAAGTTTTAGTTTAGTTATATTAACGTACCGTTTGAAAGCAACACGAGGGCTATTTTGGGACGGACCTCGTAATTTTGAACCACAGTCAGATGACAAGGACGACACCTGAACTGACACCCGCCTCTCCACACCACGCCACACCAGTGGGAGGACGTTCGGCCGAAGAACCGTCATGTGAGAGAGGTCTCTTGCACGTTAAATCTGTCAAGCCAAACGTCCTCCCGCTTGTGTGGCGTGGTGTGGAGAGGGGGGTGCCAGTTCAGGTGTCGTCCTTGCCATCTGACCGTGGTTCAAAATTACGAGGTCCGTCCCAAAATAGCCCTCGTATTGCTTTGAAACGGGACGTTAATATAACTAAACTAAACTTCAATAAAGAAATAAACTTTGATTGTTTACGACTTGAAAATAAATATTTTCAACAAGCACTCAGGTTGTTGTTGTGGAGGAAATTATTAATTTCATTGAATAAATGCTTAGAATTTTGATTTCTGCAATAGATTAAAATAATTTAAACGCCATTTTTTATGGAAGTTTTATGACAATTTTTATAATATTAGTTTGAAAAAGAACGCCTATGATTTCTAAAAAGAATGGGGATTATCTCCTTGAAAAAAACCCTCAGTTTATAAAATATTAAAACTGAAAACAACTTTAAATGAATCCATTGATATTACAGCACACAGATTCTAAGAAACGAATGAATTTCATGGTTGTATTGACAATTAGTAAAGGACGGTAATTTAAATGGTTTTTATACTCTACATTTAATGAATTGCTTATATAAATCCAATAAAATGTCCACCCCTTTATAATCAACCAATGATGTTTGGGCGTTACAAAGAAAAGTTAGATTTCTTGATCAAGAAATGTTTGTATTTATGTGTGATCAGCGGAATCTCTAAATTAGCAGTAGAAGGAAAATATAATACCCTAAAGTACCTTTTAACAGGATTGGCTATTAATGACAATCAATTGAGCGATTCTTTTTGTCTGTTTCGTTTGATAATTTTAACAATTCAGTAAAAAATTTAAACAGCATTTCAGCATTTTGTGTACCGTCAAAGGGTTTCGAAAAGAATCAAATGCATTTAAAAAAATAATAAGAGCTTTATGACTGTTAGTCTAACATTTTATGGCATTAATTTCTCTAATAACATTTCATTTAGGTAATTTATATGATTCAAGATTTCAGTTTCATATATGTAATAGAAATTTTAACAATTCTACATATTATATTAATTGAAAAAAAATTAGTAACTAAAATGTGATTTTTAAAACTTACTTACTTGATTGTTAATTGCGTATGTGCTTTAATTTTTAGGTTTGATGCCTTCTAATTTCAGCTGTTATATTGCATATTGAAGTAATTTTGGACTGAAGCAAGATTTTGAATGTTTGCCTGAGTTTAAAAAATTTGAAGAAGGAAGGATCTTAGTATCTGTACAGGTAGAAATAGCACGTTTTTTTCAATCTCATTTTTTAATTCATTTTATTTATACCATTTAAAAAAGCATTTTCAAATTTTCAGTATTTCTAAATGCGAATTCTAAACTTTATAAATATGAATTTTGCTTTTATTACTTGCAGGTTTTCAAATTTTCAACTCAGTTTGCATTTTCTTGAAATGATCTAAACATTTCTATACTAAATTTAATTTCGTTACGTGCTATTTTAATTCCATGTCCTGAATTTCACATAATTTTCAAACGAAATATTAATACCATTTATTTTTATTTAATTATTTACTCTCTTTTTACCCTCTAACAAGAAACTAAAAGCAATAACTAAAAATTAAAAATGTTTATAAATCCTATTGTACCCTCTTTCTATTCCTTTCGTCTATTATATGACCTGCGATCCATAAATGCATCGATGAAAATGCAAACTTTAGATTTTAAAATAAAATTCTTGTAAAATCTATTATCGATAACTGTAATATACAAATACTCGAATTTAAACGATTCCTTTTTTGAGAACTGCAAAAAGAAAAAAAAAGGCTCTATGATCATCAAATAAGTTTGTGCAATTCTTGTGGTATTATAGGATTAACTAACGAAACACTTTGAAACAAGTGGAGAAAACATGTAGCAAAAAATGATGAATAATTACTTAGAAAGGAAGCATTTAGAAAAAAAAATAATGGCGTTATATAAACCTTAAATTGTCCTAATTGTATGCACCTATTAAAAGGATATGAATATGCTCATTCTTCCAAATTTTTTTCTCAGTTAATATGAATCTTTAAAAAAATGGAGTTGTGTTCATATGATTAACCGTCTTTTGAATAGCTGTATATATTCTGGAATTTTTATATTTTTTTCATAAAATTAAAAAAAAATAATTGATGCCAAATTACTATTTTAATATATTATATTTAATTATATATTTATTATTTAATTAATTATTATTATTTATTTATTATATATATATATTTATTAATTATATATTTAATTATATATTTAATTATATTAATATATTACTATTTAATATACCAAATTACTCACATTAAAATATTAAATAACAGCTCTACAATAAAAATAAAAGTCATTTTTATTAATCTATTTTTTTACAATTTGAAACTTTTGATATTTTTAGTGTTTAACTATTTATATAACAACTTTTTTTGCTTTTTCCCATATTTATAGTTTAAATCTAATTCTAGTATCGTTATTGTCATATATAGGTTTTTTTTCTACATATATTTATGAAAAACCATTTTAAAAAAGATTTAAAAACATTTATTACTGCCCTTGGAGCAGTCATGTGAAGCTTATAAAGGGAAATAAAAAACCTGGATTAACAAAAGTAAGAACATTAATAAAATTGTTAACTTTTATTTTATATATTTAAACATCATCCAAATAACATATGCACGATAAATGCATTAATAACTCAAAGAATGATTTTTATCATTTTTACATAACAATACTTTCAGAAAAAACACACAGTAATATGAAAATTCCCCTTTGGCATAAAGACCGATGAATCTGCATTAGTATCAAAACGACTGACGGTCTTTCAAATTTACTACTGAGAGCTACCTTTCAACGAAAAACAAATTTCCAACGATGAATGTGACATTAATGAAAACTGTAATTTCTACACTCCGAACTACAACTCAGTAATATTTATTGTTTAAAACTTTTTTCAAAACTTGGCTTCAGTTTGAAGTTTTTTTAATATCTACTGACATTAAAAAAATTTCAAAAGGGAAACTATAGTGAACATTGTGTAGAATGCCTTTTAAATTATCATCAATAACTTAGAAATTCATCATTTCTATTAGAAAATAATTGCGAGAATATTGCAATAATTAGGGCCAGGAAATAACCAAAATATTTCGAAAAATACTGTTAAGTTATCCATAAGATTTTTCTGACAAAAACGCACGATATTGTTTGAGATATAAAACAATTTAAATTATTTTGAAACCTAAACTGTAATTATTAAGATGGCATTAATTTGTATACATGACTTGCATCCATATTTTTCAAGGGAAATATAATCTTTATTTTAATTCAAAAAAATTAACATTGTTTAAAGCTTATCGGAAAATATCAATATTCTGCACGAATTCATATTTTTAAGCTTTAAAATATTTCTGTCGTTTAAAAACATTTTTTTATAAATCATTTTTAAACTCGATTTATTTATTTAATATCAAATACAATTTTGTAGTTATAATTTATGCATTATGGATTTAAATTCTTTAAATTAACTGATGAATCCGTTCTTGATTTTTAAGTAAAATTGATCTATTATAAAAGTATAAAGTTTTTTTTTCATGATACTTTCCGTACGGCTATACTCCGTCTTCTGTCATGGAAATCAAACCAACCATAAATTCATAAAAATTCGCATAAATAAAAATTTGTTTTAATTTTAATTCAATTTTATTTCGTTTTAATGCGGCAAGTAATAAATAAAAACTATGAAAAAAAAACTATGATTAATATTACTTTATTATTACTTTTCATTTTCCAAACATTGTTCGTGATCTTTTAATTCAATATTTTTTGTAAAGAAAAATGATACTCGCCTAACACGAGAAGAATAATCTAAAACAATATTAAACAAATGCAATTTTCAGGAAATTACTTTTTATTTTCTTGCACTTATTCATTTTTATCAAGAAAAGATAAATCCTTTTTGTTTTGAGATCAAAACTACCAAAAAAAGTTTTACTTTTAAAACAAAGTAATTTTCATTCCAGAAATACAACAATATAATTATTTTTTAGTAAATATTCCATTTTTCTGTATTCCTAAATCCAATTAATATTAAAAGAGCTCTATAAAATATAGAATGAGCTCCTTTACGAATTTGACCCTAATAGTATAAATTATTCTTTTGAAATTTACCTATACATTTGAAAAAACATTTACGTTATTATTGAACAGTTATCTTAAAATAATGGACCTTCTTACAAAAGAATCAAAAGTTAAAACATTTATTATTAAACACTTTAATAAATGGCTCTTGATACAACTAGCAAAGCAAGTGAATTCTCTGGAGGTAAACTACTAATTATAAGATTTAAAGATTTCATGTCTCTTTTCCTTTGCTATAACCAACACAGGAAGGTGTTTTTATATTTCAGCAACGTATTAACACAAACATAACACCAAATATAACAACTTATAAAGGAAAATTGCTGCAGAAGGATTTCGTTCTAATACTAGAACTAATATTCCTCTAATACTACTCCTAATACTATACTTGTTATGTGGATTAGAAACATAACAAGGCAGAGAAAGGTCAATAGATTGTAAAACTCTTTTTTTAAGTAATTGCCATTAAACTGCATCACAATTCGTGCATTCAGTCTATTATAGAAACCAATATTGAATTAGTTGCTGATTGACTGTTTAATTTTTTAAACTGATATTTTCGTTTCAGATTACACAAAAAATATTGGTTGTACGTTTATTTGAATCAAAATTAGGTCAGTAGTTTAATCTGTCTTGCATTCAACTCTCGTCTTACCTATACTGTCGATTGTGCTGTGGGTAATCATCAGTTGACTAATTTATTCATTAGATCAATGTATGATATTAACTTACTTAACTGATTATAACTTAGGTTATTAGAGAATGCATTTGGTGATTTGGTAATTTGGAGTTCAGGTTACTAGGATTATATCTTATCTGCTGTTTTATTTCTAGACTTTCTTACTGTGCCTGAGAATGTATGCCTAAAATAGATTTGGTGTTTATCGGGGCCACATACATGACAAAATTTTAATAGAATCTCGTATCGAATTTTCATTCTTCGGAACTTGAAAATAAAATTTTGCCAGAAGAATATTATAAGTTAATGGAAAATTCATTTTTTAGTTTAACAATCATACAGTGATATTAGTTTTCTAGAAAAAGATAATGAATATCTTTTTGTCTAGATTTGAAGACGATCTGCTGAATTGCTGATTTAAATAATACAGTTGACGAATGACTGTCAAGGCATCTATTGATAATTAGAAAAGTAAATGAACATTGCATGGAGAAATTTAATAATTATATGCTGAGTATGGAGAATTACTGCCTTTCCGATTAAATCGAACACTAATGGAAATGATGAAATTTTTTTAACGGATATAAGTGATGAATCTGGTAAGTACGAATCATCTTCAAAGAACAAGGGTACCATTTAAGATGATACTTTCCTGGCCAATCTGAAACTTTGACCCTCAAAACAGGATTTGAAGTAGCAAAACCAATATAGATGATAAATTAAACAATAGTATTATTCAACCTTTATACGAGCTTGGGTACTTAAAAAATTATTTTGCTGGTCAAGATTAGATTGGAGCGGATTGCATCTTATTTAAATAACGAAGATATCACTTAAGATACCTTTTTACATCAATCTGAAATCTTGCCCCATAAAATTATTTTTCAATTAGGCAATAAATGGAAAAATATAAATAATAAATCATGCGAATGTATATCATCTCTGGAAATCGTGACTCTCAAAATCAATACTACTATTAAATTTACAGTTCCCGAAAAAGTGCTACATATAAGTGGTTCTGGATTAATCCTACGACAACTAATATTTTTATTATATTTTGGTATAATAAGAATATATTATGAAAATCTCCAATTTTTTTGAAATTTGAAATTTTTATTTTCTTAAAACTGCAGGAAATTCTTTCGGAAATTTTATATATCTGTAAACAATGATAATTCTAAAACACAAGCTTCATAGTTTAAGTTTTACCTTGAGATCGTCATTGTAATTCTACCAAATTTTCAATACACTTTTCAACAAGTTGACTACTTGCATATTGACCTATTCTCTGGTATATGAACTCATAATTAGTAAATACAACAAGCAAGAGTTTTCCGTATGATATTCATACCCAGATTGCTGTTGTTGAAATTTGGTTCATTGGTGTAATAACCATTCTTGGCAATTCTCTGCCACATAAATTGAGAATGTGTATCTTTGATTTTCTTGGCCATGTTGCGCCACATACCCAAATTGAAGATGTGTGTATAAATTTGAACTGAATGGTTAATGAGCGGTTAAATGATTTTATTGGCGTGTTTAGGAAAACTCTAGAAAGAAATGCAAACATTTAGATTCATTGAATGTGACATGGTATCCTGCTATTAATATCACCAATTGATATTTAATTATGAAAAGTACTTGAAGAATATATATTTATGATTTTACTATATTGATACTCTTAACGCTGTTGAGAGTATCAAGTAAAATTAAATATATTGCATTAAATGTACTCAAGAGCCAAAAATTTTCTGTGATCGTGTATATCTTAGAAAAAGTGTTTATAGTTAGTATAACACTTACTCCCTAAATGTATTTAACGAATTCGCTGGGAATATACTAAGTGTAATTATATCCCAGAAAATGATGGAAACTACAAAGCAGAATAAAAAGAATAAAATAAGGAGCTTTGTTAAATTGGAATGAAATATTTTTTTTGAATGAAAATAAAAATCATGTTCGCTCTTAAATAGTAGAGACAAGAATCTTTACATTTCACACATACATTAAGACTAATTTTAACTGAATAAATGTCAGCAGTTTTTCCATAAAAGAAAATATTCTAATTAGATATCAAAACCAGTACAAAAGAAAAACAATGAATTAATAAAAAAATAATTTATTGGGTTGTTCGGAAAGTCATTTCGTTTTTTTTTTGTCAAAATGAAAAGAAATTTTCGTTTAATGAATAAATTATTTATTAAATTATAAAATTGCCATTCTGGTCTAATACCTTTTGCCATATTTTTGGTAGTAACATGATTACACGCTCATAAAAATTTTGGTCTTTACTGTAAAAAAAAACTGATCGAGGTGGTTTTTGGCCTCCTCATTTGAAGGAAAAATTTTGCAAATCAGTCCTGGTACTGATGTACTGTTAACACATCTTCTCCACACATATTGGCTAATTTATTTCTGGCTTGACAGCATTTTTACCTTTTATATAGCAAAAAAGAAAAAAATGACGAAAATGCTGCTTATTGCTCTCCATATTTAAAAGGGCACCATCCAAAAACTACTGCGAAGAATCAGCTGCACTTTTTCACACTCAAGCCTTGCTATATCAGCTCTTAAAACATAAAATGATTTTGCGGTTTAAGTATGAAATTGGGTGCGAAAAATACAATTAAATCCTCTGTCGGGAAAAAACGAAATTACTTTCCGAACAACCTAATACATGGAAGGATGATTTAAAGAAATACCAAAATTGAATTTTTTGTAAAAATTACATATGGTACATAAAAGTAATTCGAGACATTTGGCTCTGAAGCGAACCTAAGACTTAATAATATTAACTTATTAAATCGTGTGTCATATCAGCAATGAATAATTGTTTCTCATAAACTGAAAATAAATCTTTAAAAAGGCTTAAATTTGATAAAAATTATACACCTTAAATATCTTAGAGTTTTAATTAATCAAGCAAGATATCACATTTTCGAAAAAAGAAAATAGCTTCTATTTAGATAGCAAACCAACATAAAAAACAAGTCAATGAATTAGTATAAAAAACTATATATAGAAGGATTGTTTTGGGAAATAAAATATTAATTAAAAAAAATACACAAGGTATGGCAGGAAGAAAAAAGTTTGAAATAACTGTGCAATACGGTAATAAGTAAAATAATTAAGTAATTATTAAAATAAAAAAATAATAATGTAAAAGAGTAATAAAGTAATTAAGATCCTATACGCACTTAAAAGCCAAAAGGCTGAACATTTATATATTAAGCTGTGAGACAGCTATGAATAATCATTTAGCTTAAATTGTAATTATGTCATTTTAAGATGCAAATCGATAAAAAATTAAGCATAATCAACCTTGTACAAGTAAAAATTTTAGAGTTTTAATTTAATACTTAAAATATCACATTTTCGAAAAAAGTTGGCATCGAATTAGACAATAAACCAGGACAAAAACAAATCAACGATTTAATATAAAAATCTTTTGTATGAAAGGATGGTTTCGATAATTACAAATATTAAAAAAATTACAGTATGTCAGGAAGAAAAAGGTTAAAAACATTTGTATTACACTGAAGTAACGAAGTTCAGGCACAAAAATGTAAAGAAAAGCTGAAAAAATTTAATAAGCTCACTAAAAAAGGCCCTGTACTACTTTGTGAATCAATAGTGCATGATATTTTAATTTTAACCATAATATTCAGGAGTATGAATTATAAAAATATTTCTTGCCTAAAGCCTGAACGTCAAGAAATACTTTTATAAAACTCAAGAAATAAGCTATATCCTTTCCCAAATCATTTCTAGAAGTTTCTTTATGCCTTTATTTCTTCAAAACCTTTGAAACCAGGACAATGCATTTCGGATACCTTCGGATATCAAAATAAAAATTCATAACTGCCCGGCTTGGAAATCCATCCTCCATAAATCACCCAGTTTTGAAAGAAAAAAATTGCGCCGGAGAAGATTTGCTTGGAGTTATATTTTTCCGAAGCTCCGTATGTCATTTATGTGGGGACAGTTTGTCAGATCTCTTCGAAAATATGAATTCGGATTTCCGGTATACAGATAGTAATATCGCACCTAAACTGCAATTTCAATGCATGAAGTAATATTCTGGGAATAAAGGAGATCTACTTCTCGTGCTGCGTCATATGGGAAAATCTTCGGAAATTTTAAAAATGAATATTACAACTGTTTTTGATCTGCCGATTTCATAGTAACGAAAGTAATAAGGTGGAGAATTTTAATACTACATTATAAATTGATGATTTAAGTTTATTTTGAGATCAAAATTACTAGAAAAGTTTTAGCTTTGAAAATGAAATAAATTGCATCGTTGAAATAATATGTACGATTATGTTTACTAAGTATTCCATTTGCCTACATCCCTTAACAAATTAAATGTTAAAATGAGTTCTATAAAAAAGTAAATGTAATTTAGTGTGCTCCTTACTGCGAAAAGGATACCAAGTCGCTAATAAAGATAGCGGACAAAATAAACACTTCAGTGAAACAATTACGATTATTACATTTTGTATTAAAATTACGCTATTTATTGATAAGTAAAGATATTTATTTTAATGTGTATCTGATATATTAAATTTGTTTTAACCTTTAGGATCACTATTGCTATTCTGAAATATAGAAGTGTTTCATATCAGCTGCGCTGGTCTATTGTGTAAAGAGCAAAATCTAGAGAATGCGATGCTTTTCGGCATCTGAAGAAGGCACTGGGGCTAATTTTTTTAAACTTAAAAAACATTCCGCGGCTTTGCTAACAGTGACAACGGAAGCCTAGTAGTTTGGCTAGCACATTGAAAAAATATTATGGGGATAACAGAAATAATATATACAAACAAATATCTTTCCTAACTTCATCAACTCGTATATTATATGTATATCACTCACCCTTCATTCATTCCTCATGTTCAATATACTTCTTGCCATTCCTTTAACTAGGCATCCATTCTTGCACAATTATTGATATAACAAATTAACAAGGGAACCATCACAACACAAAAAGAATTAGGAAAACTTCAGTGAATTCCATTGTACCATATTTTTAAATCAAGTATTCAGACGATTTTTTAAAGCTCATACCGACAATTAGAAATTGCAAAATATTTTCTGTCCGTATAAACATTAAAAATGAAATTGCAGTGCCTTATTAATAATAAAAAATTTAATTATGATCAAAATAAAATTAAAAACGATAAAGTATTTATAAATATTTTTCATTAAATAGTTGTAGTTTGTGTAGAGCTCAACCATTGCAAAAAGTAGTAAACAAAACAACATTACGGTTGGTTGAAAATCGTTTCGTCGGTTTGCCATATTGGCGACAAACTCGAGGGACACATTAAATAGGCCCTATTTTTCCAAATTAACCTTATGAAAATTACCTATATGTTTAAAATAACACTAATTTACTTTACCATTGAGCAACTATTTTAAAATATGAGTTTTCCATAAAGATAACCAAAAGATAAAACATTTATTAATAAAGACTTTAATGAATGGCTCTTTATACATGTAGTAAAGCCAGTGAATTAATTCTCCAGAGATAAAAAAAATTATAAGATTTAAACATTTTATGTCTCTTTTTCTTTGCCAAAACTGTTTTTGATCATTGGATTTAATAGCAACGGAAATAATAGTACCTTGGAAAATTTTAATATATTATAAATTAGTGATATACAATTAAGAAGCAAAATAGGCACTTTCGAGATTAAACCAATTTTATAAAAATATTTTAAAATAAATTTTATAAATTGCATAAATTATTTATAAATTAGACATTACTCTTTGTATAGCCCATTTGCAATAAAATGAAATCATTTCAATTTTTGCATGGTAACACATATATGCTGTTTATGATACAGAATATAAATCCATGAATTGACAACTGGTCTGTTTATGAATTTTGGGAATTCTAAAAACTTCTAAATTATCTTCAGAAATTCCAAAAACGTACATTATAAATAAATTACAGTCTTTGATCTTTAAATTTAACAATAACAAAAATAAAATAATTTAGAAATTTAATACTATATTATAAATTAGTGATAAGCAATTAGGAACCAATTTCACAAATGACTGCTTTCGAAATTTCACAAAATACATAAATAAAATATTATATTGAAAATTCTTCCAAAAAAATCATTGTACTTTCAATAACTTATTTGTAGTAAAATAAAATTGTTTCAATTTGTGCACAATAAACAAGTAACCCAAGTATATTGCACTTTACAATAGGGAATGCAAATCCTCAGTAACAGAGTTTCATATCGCAAGCATCTAATTAAATTTACTATTTATTAAATTATTTGTAACATTATAGATTACAATACTCAATACCTCTTCACCAGCAGAAATTTAAGAATACGTGTTCAGATATAATTATTCCAAATGCAGTGTGCATTTAGATGAATTAGAAACATCTTGATGCAAATATTTCTGAAATAGAATGCTTATACACCGAAGAGCCATTACATTATGACCACCCTGCTAATAACATGTAGGGCCACCTTTAGCCCTCAAAACTGCTAGTACTTGCCGTGACATTGATTCCACAAGGTGCTGATAGGTAGTCTGAGGTATCTGGTACCAAGCGCTCACCAACTGTTCCTACAATTCCATCACATTGAGAGGATGTGGCGTGACAGCACGAATTTGGTTTTCCAAGTAGGACCACAAATTCTCTATTGGATTAATGTCAGGTGAGTTTGGGGGGCAAAGACATGACTTGAAAGTCACTGGAATGTTCCTCGAACCAATCCATGATGATTCGACTTTTATTACATAGTGCGTTCTCCTTTTGGTACACGCCATCCTCCGCCGGAAACACTGTTCCCATGAATGAGTGAACCTGGTCTGCAACCATGTTCATGTACCTTCCAGACGTCAAGGATTGTTCTATGGGGATTATGGGTCCTATTATGCTCCATGAAAACATTGCCCACACCATAATACCCCCACACCGGCTTGTCTCCGTCCAACTGTGCATCCGGGAACAAGGGATTCATTTGGAAATCGGCGTATTCTCACACGCCCGTTGAAGTGATGGACCAGAAAACGTGATTCGTCGGACCATGCAACCTTCTTCCATTCCTCTGGTGTCCAATTCCGATGTTTCTTGGCCCATAGCAGACGCATCTGGCGATTACGTTCCGTTAGTGCAGGAACATGCTTCGGCCTCCGGCAGCGTAGGCCCATACGCAACAATGTACGCTGCACAGTGTGTTGAGAAACATTGCCTGGGTCACCACTGTTGTAACTGGTGGGGATTTCGGCTGTTGTAGCCCTTCGGTCACGGCGAACAATGCATAGCAATCTCTGCTCTCCTCTGGAATCAATGCGCCGTGGACGACACACTTTTGGCCGACGACTTGCCGTTTCACCATCCCTGCACCACCTTTGATATGTGCTCACAACAACTGCACGTGAACAGCCCACTAAACGCGCCGTTTCTGATATTGATGTTCCAAGTCACCGAGCCATAAAGATTTGACTTTTATCAAAGTCTGATAAATCCGCTGCTTTTCCCATTATGTCGCTAATCGCACTATGTTTAGAAAGACAAGGCATTCCCATTTTATATACTCCAATATCAATCATGCACGCGCAGTGGTTCTGCTCCTGGACGAGCCCATTCTCATAGATGGAGGGTGGTCATAATGTAATGGCTCTTCGGTGTATACACGCAACGTTATAAGTATAAGAAGTACACGTCTACTATTCTTTTCCACTCAATTCCATGTGGTTGCTCTATGTTAATTTATTGTAATTATATTTATTTATTTATTATTCAGGCATAATTGATATCCAGTTTTTATGTGTTATTATCAATTGATTCATTAAGGAATTGACTTACTTTCAGTGACATAATTCTTGATATGACAATGATTTTGGGACTTCTGTTTGCCTAAAAGAGCAGTTATTTATTTTGTTTTAGTTATGTTAACGTCCCATTAGTGATATTTTGGGACGGTAGAAGCAATCAGAACTCTGGATGGAACAGCAAAAGTGACCTGACCAAAACTTTCTAAGATACTCTAATAAATTGCGTTATTACAGAAAACGCCTTACATGGCATTGGTTTACAAAATATTAACCTTTGGCGATGGGTTACTAAATATTAAACTTCGGAATGAATCATATGATACTTTGCAGGTATTTTGGCGATTAATCTCCATCATTCAAAAATCGAATTTGTGTTTTAGATGCGCTTTTAAGAAAAAATTTTAATCAAATTGCGCCATACAACAATAATTATAGTCGCAAAATCTCGAACCAAATTTAATATATTTAAGTCCTTGAATTTCTGATTTATAGGATTTACAAGTTTTTGTAAGATAGAATGACAAATGGTCAATCACTTGTTGGATTTGGTTCAAAATTTTGCTGGTGTTAGGATTATATATGCTAATTCTCTTCATCAAATTATATATATATATATATATATATATATTCGTTTTGCAGTTATTGTGTTAAATTATATTCGGCAGGCGGATTGACAGACTTCTGCTGAATGGATTTGCACAATATTATTATTAATTCAGTACATCAAACTCCATCTGTATAGATCAAACCATTCTTGAGTTATCTTTGTCATCATACTATCCCTGTACTACGTATACGAGGCAGTAAAAATGTGGTTGTTTGATCATATTGGAATTTATTATTTTTTAACATAACTTTTACAAAATAGTACATTTTCTATCAAGAGATGCATCTGGCTTTGTTTATATGATGCAATAATCCCTCAAGGAATTCTATAATGTAGATCAATCAATGGTTTGATACATCAGAATTCGCACTTTGTTATTCTCACTTAGGAAATGTATTTAAAAATTTTAAATATATTTTTAACTAAAAATACCCCAAAGTGTTTCTTTAATAACATTAAGGAATATTATAGCGAAAAACACTGCATTACAATGCATGTGTCATAACGGTAAATATGTCTAATGACAGCGTTTTTGGTCGCAATGGAATTCCTATCTACTCAATATATTTTGATGAATTAATCTTTTTTTATATTTACTTAATTATAAAGATCAGTTTATCTTTGTAAAATTCAGATGCAATGTACAATCTGATTTTTTTTTCTTTTGGAGTCGATATCTCATTAGCATGAGATAAGTGTCAATTCAAAAAAAACATGACCTGATCGTATTTTCTTTTTTATTCTTTCGTATTAACAATTTATTCCTTAAAGATCATTTTTGAGCCATTAAAGCCTTGAAATTAAGTGGAGTTAATTCGATAGAAAAGGCTACAAATAATTTCGGAAAATTATCAAGAACCAAAACAAATTGATATTGCTAAAAATTGTGGGATTTCCAAGATAGCGAAGATAAAATTTCAGAATAAACAAAAAATAGCGAACATTCCAGGAAAAAAATGTAAAGTAGATAATAAGCAAAAATGATTTAATGGTGTGTAATTAACGATACGAGCAATGTTATTCCAAGATAATTATCTTCATGAAATTAGAAACGCAAAACTTCTTTATTAGCCAATGTTTTCTAAAATATATAATAATTATTGTCTAATAATCTATTATGATTTTAGAAATATAATTGATGGCTAACTTTCTTAAGCACTTACTTTTATTGTTCGAAAAAATGTTGTAGTGATGTATGTATATAAAATCATTCGATCAACCAATAAGATTAAGTAGTATATGCTCATACTTGAACTTTTGATTCTGAAATGTTCAAATTGGCTCTAATAATATTTCCTCTGAATATCAAAAATTTCATCGTAAACAGTTTTACTGTATTGCACAAAAACAATGTAAGTATTGTTTTAAAATTTAAAAAAACTAATGTTATAACTTTTCAATAGCATTAATTTTATTTCCGCACAATTATTTCTATATTAAAATTTTGTCAACACAATTTGAGTACATTTTATAACAATACTTTAATTAATGAATTAATATTCACACAATTTTGATGATATCAAAAACATATTGTTAAAAACTTTCTAAGTATTCTGTAAATATTTATATTCGTCTTAAAATATCTCAGATGGATCTAAAATACTCAGATTCTGGAGCGAAAATCGCGCAATTTAGACGTATTTTACGTAAAAACCGCATTGACAGTGATATAGCGAAAAATAGATAACTCTCGAAAATTCCATTCTAGGACCATTATTAAGCGAGAGAGCCTAAAACTTTCGAGAACTTTGACGAAAGTTCTAGATTTTCACGCCAAGTCAGGTATACATACCTCCTTGAACTAAGTCCAAATTCAGTCACCTCGCAGTTGTTCATGGCAACATCTAGACCATCATGCCGGTGGTATTCTATCATAATCGGGGATAAGCCCCAGCCAGGGTTAGGCGTCCCGTTAACACTATTTACTCATTAGAGTGTTAGTGTAATGATATGTCGAACATTAAAGATAGACAGATAACATAGAAGCTGTTATCTGTCTGATGTAGAAGAGGTCTTTGTATTTGGAAGCTGTTTCCTACAGTATTAACTGAATTGGAACTGCAATTGTGACTCGTAACTTCAGTATTTTCTAGAGATTTCTACGAATAAACTTCCAGTGATTTTCAATATATATTTTTTTATCAACTCTTAAACTACTCTAAACCCAAAAAGCGATACAATATGCATATGTAAGAGTAGATTTTAAAGTTACAAAGAGATAGGATGAATCAATTAACCATGTTGCATTGATTCACGATATAAATTTGAATCATTCTATTTTTACAAGTAAAATGATTTACTCTGAACCAATTTTACTAAGATAAATCGGCATTAAAATTCCGTAACTCATTTTCTTTCTCAAACTTAAAAAGAGGATGTACCGAAATATATTTTTTGATAATTGAATAATATCATGAATTTGTGTTTGTACGATACTTATGGATATTAAACATAAATCAAGCATGAAATAATTCAGTACTGATATCTTCTTTTAAGATGGACGATGCATGATACAAATGATCAACAATTCTTTTTTTTTATATTTAATTTTCGATAGATATGCCTAGAGTTTCAAATTAAAATGAATAGAATTGTATAATTTTTAAATACATTTTCATCAATCTATAAACAAGATTATGAGGTTTCATTTTCCCGGTAGTAACAGATTCTAATTGCGAATCTGTGATATTGCTTCCCTGAATTGTTAATGTCCTGATAAGAAGAGATATGCGGAGATTGCGGATGTTATTTATAGAAGCTGAATGGTTGCTAGGTGAATGATCCAGATCTTTGCAATGAATTCAGGTGTGAATTTCCTCTTTGTAAAAAATATTGTAGATTTTATGAAAGACAAAAAAAATATCAATATCTCTGTTGGGAGCCAAAATCCATTTGAAAAATTCTACACCTTTTGAGAAGCGCATTCTCTTTTTTGCGTGTTAATCAAGTAATAGCCTACTTGCACTCTTATTGTGGTTTAGTTATCGAGTGATTGGGTAGCGAGTTTCTTTGAGTACATCTAATCATAGTTTTTAATAACTATGCTATGTGCTTTTTTATGAAAAAAGCAATGCTTGTCATTATCAAGTATGATTGATTTATTTGACCTTTTAGCTACCGTACGATGTGTTAATATACTGATTTCATTAAAGAAAGTGATTAAGATTTCTTTTTAATTCCTTTCAAACCGAAACGAACAAAGATGAATTTGATAAACTAATAACCCTTTCTCTTATAAAAAATTAAATGTTTTCCTATTTTTGTAAAAGTTTGAAACAGATTCTTGCTCATAAAAGGACTCATATCCTATTCCTTTTAAAATCAATTGGACAACTTCAGATGGAATCAATTTAAGTACTGTCACTTGGCAAATGTAAAAGCACATATCATCTTGCACTGAAAGAACAACGATTTTCTTAACTTATTACGCTGTTATATATGAAATGTATTTTATAAATTTATTTTCTAAATTCTTAAGAAAACAAGTTTACGTGAAGAATTTGCAGTATATCACAGACATAAATTTTGATTCATGTTGTATTACTTCGATTTTTTATTTTAAATAAGATAAAAATGAATTTTTGACTAATTTTTAAAAAAAAAAATTAGATTTAAGTGCAACCAATTGCAAACACCAAAGGCAACCTTACTTTTCCTTTTGGACAAAAGTTATCGATTATTCCCCGAAAAAAAAAATCAAAATGTAGCCAAAAAAAGAGTTTCTTTTGAAAGTTCCACAAAACATTTTCCACGGTTCTTTAATTCTTGTATTTAAGGTCTAGTAGCATTGTTCTTTGGGGCACATGCCGATCAATGAAGATTCACTCCTTTTTTATTATTTTCCCTCCTTTAGCCCTTTCTCCTAAGGGCTCAAAACCTTTTTTTTTATTTGTTTTTTAAATGTGTGTCTCAGCAGAACGTGATAGTTGGAATTTCGATTTCTGTGATGGGACAGCGTCTTGAATCTTCTGATTCCATAAATGTCAAGACAATTGATCTATGCCCAAAATTACAATAAAAATCTGAAGCGATTCTTAACAATAATGTGCAAGTAAAGCGTCTAAGCAAAGTTATAGATGAAAAGAATACCAGGAAAATAAATAGCGTAATAAATATATAGCGATTATTTGAATTTTCTACAAATACAGTTTGAGTTATTTGCAAATCTCGCTAAAAGTTAATTTCCTTTTTACCCAACCTCTTTGAGTCCCTACATCCCTCTTAAAAAGAAACAAAACTACAAGTTTTTACGATCATTTTCTTATGTACTCAGTGGAATGTGTTAGTTTGAAAATCGGAACTTTATTTTGACTTTCATATATACAAAAACAAAAGTTAATTTTCCCAATAACTGAGAGTAATACCGTCTGACATTTCTAATTAAATGAAGAATTGATTTCTAGCTGATTTTAACTGCAATTTTATGTATTGAATTAGAATTTTTATAAAGTTAATATTATGCGAAATATTCTTTACATTAAAATTTATTTCGCTTTTTCTCATCCATTAGGAATACTTAAAGTATGTTTTAAATTAATTGTTTAACATACTTTTATGCCAATAAAAGGAAATAAGAATTTTTTAATTAAAGAAGTATTTAATTCATTTTTAATTCTTAAGTACTTTTGATCTAAATTATATTTATAAATGAATTTATTTGTACTTAAATTACATTTATATTTATCTTCTATATAAAAAATGAATGTTTGTCTGTTTGTCTCTTATGTCTGTATGTCTTTTATGCCTTTCTCTGCCGTTCATCCGATTGCGATGAAACTTGGTCAGCTTATTGCTTACATCTAAGGGATGGTTATGGGCATAGTACAATGATCTAAAACAAAAAAAATAAAATTCGGATCTCAGTCACATTTATTTACCAAAGATTATTCTAAATAAATCACCGAGGAGACACAATAGATTCAGTAGAAGTTCTAAATATAAATTAAAGGTTAATGTTTTGTAGCTATAGTACGCAAATGTGTTGAAAGTCATTCTCAGAGGTAGCAATTTTATTACAGATTATGCGAGAAAGTTTTGGGAAGACCAACCCTTGAGGTTTTAAATTTTAAATAAATTTTAGCGTTTTTTTGTAGTAACTTCCAAAAATATTATAGTAAAAATAATTTTCCACTATCTTAATTTTCAAAAAATTATATTTCTCACTATAATAACGATTTTATGGTATAAATATATTTTCTATGTTTGATCAATTTTGGAGGAAAACTTTTAAATCTCATTTTCTAAAATTAAACGAGAAATCTGAACGAATATTAAACGAATCACGAGATACAATAAATAGTTTCTTTTATTACCATTCTGGAAGAATACCAAATTTAACAGTTCTAAAAGAATACACAAATCTAATATATAAAAAAGGAGACTTGTTTGTTCGTATTTTATAAATTGTCATATCGTTCATCCTATTTCGATAAAACATCGCTAAATTATTGACTGATTGCAATTAATATTATTTTTTTCGGTGGCAACAATGTGCCGGGTACCAGCTAGCATTTTATATTTATAAGTAGTGTTTTTTCTTATCACTTTGAGTGATAATACCAGTATATTTTGTACTATTTTAAAAGTTCAAAAAAGCAAATAAGAAAGTTTACTTTAGTTAGAAGCAATTACTGTCTTGTTTTTAAAAACACTTATCACATAGAAAGATGATAATATTTTCAATTTCCAGTATAACATCTAATTAAAAGAAATTGCAGATTTTTAAATTTTTTTGTAAGGTATATCTTTAGGTTTTTAGCTGTGAATTGTGTAGATGTTCATTCAGGTAATTTTAGAGCTTTATTTAATGATTGCTAAGATTGTATTCTAATTTTTCTGAAGATGGAAGACATTTTTGAATGATCGAAGTCATAATCAATACTTGATTTGGAATTCTTAAACTACCTTTCCACAATTAAAATGGTCAATTATACAAGTCATAATGTTCGTTACATAAATGTATGATGGAAAAAATTGATAGTATAATAGTCAGAAATCCATAAAGAAAAAGTTGCAATTCGGAACACTAAATATACATGGGATATACAAATGAAAGAGGAATTGTGACTTCAAGAGGATTATTAACTTGATAGGTTTTAAATGTATGCTACTGTAATTATCCATTTCAAATAAAATTCGGCAGTCTAGTTTTAGTAGCGATATGTTATAATACTGTAACACAAGCTATGCCCTTTCAATGATTTCTAAAAATAAGTGAATTGGTAGATAAAAAAGAAGATTACTTTTATGAAATCTACATTTTTAATCAATTTTCTGTAGAATAAATGAAGATCACGAAGTATGTTTCTTTTATACTAATGATAAAGAGTGAGTGGTTTGTTCTATGAGTGATATGCCAACTTTTTTTCTTCCACGATGACAATCATTAAATAATTTCTTAACTCATACCTTATATTTTCTTTATTCACCCCTTAAATGTTGGACATGTTCCATTACCTGTATTACATTATCCTAAAGTTATTTAGAGAATTCCATAAAATACATTATTTGCTTTTTTATTACATAAACTTCTACTCATTCTACCAGATTTCGTTTCACTTATATTAAAAATATTAAGCTGCTATTTATGTGAAATTTCTAATATGCGTCAGAAAAACTCAAGATTCTATTTTATGGAATTACATGTTTAGGACCAAAATCACAATTTCATTTACATTTGCCTAATATAAAAATTTCTATGACCCGAAGAATATTAAAGCATGTACAATACTTTACAGTTAATGCATTTAAAAGGAATTATTCTTTCATTAAGTGCATTATATGGAGTTAGCTTTAATTTTTGAAATTATATGCTTGATGTAACTTTCTTTCGGATTTGTCCAAATTCAAAGTGATATATTTAGAAATTTAAATGTTCCTTTTTTACGTTTTGGATTGAAAATTAAGATTAAACAATAGAAGCAATGAAAAATATTCAAATACTATTTTTCACTTTAGTTAAAGATTAATGATTACCATGAAATACAATTACCAATTATAGACATGAAAATTGCCATGTAGAATTGAAAAAAGACTGCTAATATCAATTCGTATTGGCTGTTCGAGTAGCATTCGAAAATTTTCAATTTATTCGCTTTTAAAATTCGCTTTATCTGCTGATTATATTCCTCAATTAAAAATTCGAATTTGGAAATGGCGGTTTACGAATTCGATAGACGAATCCATCGAAGCGTCGCCGTATTAACGGATGTGGGGCGTGTTAAATCTATCTGTTCCAAATGTCTTCTCTCTAGTATGGAGTGGTATTTTGGAAAAGAGGGAATGCAAAATAGGGTGTCATACTCAACACTTTAAAACGGTCCAGAATTACTTAGTTCATCCAAAATAGCAATAGTTCTGTTTTAAAGCGGAATTTTTACGCAACTAAACTAAACTATAAACTAAAATTTTCGTATTATATATACATTTATATGTTTCATCTTTAGATGTCATAACAATGTAAATTTGAATATCAGAGAAAAATCATACATCTTAATTTAATTCTATTCTCTTTATAAAATTTCTTTGTATTTAATCTTGGTTAAAGTAATAACAAATTAATGATCCCTGCGAAGCCTTAGTTGTTCGAAAATGTTTATCCGCCAATGTTCTATCTTCATGGCATAGTACCTATTAGTTTTATGATTGTGTACTCCATTCTGTAGTTCACTCGCGTGTGCGGTAATGATCGTAAAATGGTACTTACTTTCAGGGAAAGGCCTTTTTTTATGATGGACATCCAAAAACTCAGTCTATCGCTTATTTTCTAGCTAGATCTTATTTCCAAGATAAATTTTATTATATGTTAAATAAATAACGATACCTGAATTAAAAAGGTACAATAAAAAGACATTTTACTGAACGAATAAAAGATACAAAAATGTAATTGAACATTAATTTAACTCATAAGGAAGAAAATTATCTAGGTAACTGAAAAACAATTTCATGATATTCCTTGTCAAACCTCTCGTTATATTAAGAATAGATTATATCAACTATATTAAGAACTAGCTGGTACCCGGTGGGTTGCGGTCGCTGAAAAAACTTTTAAGTGTAATCAATCAATAATTTGGCCAAGATTTATCGAAATAGGATGAAAGGTACGAAAGTATATAAAATACAAACAAACAATTATTCATCTTTATAATTAGATTTGTGAATTCTTTTAGGATTGTAAAACTTGGTGTTCTTTCAGAATGGTAATGAAAAAAACTATTTATTACATCTAGTGATTTTTTTAAATATTTATTCAGAATTACCAAGTTTAATTTTAGAAAATTGGATTAAAATATTTCTTTTTAAAATTGATGAAATATAGAAAATACATTTATGCCATAAAATCGTTAATATAGTTGAAAAGATAATTTTTTGAAAACTAAGATAGTGCTAAATTATTTATACTATAATATTTTTGGAAGTTACTGCGAAAAAAGCTAATTTTTTTTTTAATTTAAAACCTCAAGGGTTGGCTTCCCCAAAATTTTTTCGCATAATCTGTAATAAAATTGTTACCTCTGAGCATGACTTGCATGACGTTTGCGTACTAAAGCTACAAAATGTTAACCTTTAACTTAGATTTATCGTTTTGCCAGAATCTATTGTCACCTCGGCGAGTCAGTTGAAGATTAATGAGATTCAATTTTTTTTTTAAATTTTAGATAATTGTACAATTCCTATAACCATCCCGTAGATATAAACAATAAACTGACCAAGTTTCATCTCAATCAGATGAACGGTTTAGGAAGGTTTAAGAGACAAACAGACACACATTCATTTTCATTTATATAGATAATTATTAAAATTTATGTCAAATAAAGAGTAGAAAAATCCAGCTTCCTGACTTAGAGGTAGCGTGTCGTCCCTTTGATCTGGGCCTTCCAGGTTCGAGTCCGGTTACGAGCGTAATTGTTCTTTCCCCTATTTTCTATCTCTGAGGTGTGTGAAAGAGCTCCCTGTAAAAATGAGTTGTGTAATCGAGTGTGTGAGTGTCATCTTTTTATGAGCTTCAGGTCAGCCTTCTATCCTCGGCTGATCAAGGACCTTTACTCGGCTGATCAAGGACAAACAACATTTGTGTAAGTAACAACAAGAAACAACATTTGCATAAGTAACAACAAGAAACAACATTTGCATAAGTAACAACAAGAAACAACATTTGCATAAGTAACAGCAAGAAACAACATTTGCATAAGTAACAACAGGATACAACATTTGCATAAGTAACAACAAGATATAGCATTTGCATAAGTAACAACAACAGCAAATAACATTTGCATAATTTAACAACAAACAAAATTTGAAAAAAAGGAGTTTCAATAAGGGTTTCTCTCTGGACATTCAGAGGTCTTGTAATTATGATGAAGATTATGAGGAAAAAACATTTTTTAATCTGAAAATTGTGAGAAATCCATCAATAAATCAATTCCAAAACAAGCATTCCTTCTTCTGGATATTCAATCAATATCTTTGAAAAAACTTATGGCTCCGTCCTTCGTCCATGTTTTGCAAGTAAGTGGAAAAGGATTACCTCATTCCTTTTTCCATGGAAAAACTGGAAGA
Source organism: Argiope trifasciata (assembly GCA_026543055.1). Lineage (NCBI taxonomy): Eukaryota > Metazoa > Arthropoda > Arachnida > Araneae > Araneidae > Argiope > Argiope trifasciata. Next base: position 1,157,108 of record JAPMOQ010043861.1, on the reverse strand, counting down.
TATAATTCTCCAGTTAAGAGACCCCTTTGCGCCGACACTTTTGACAATCTTCTCTAGTAATGCATGATTTAAGGGATGAAAAACACATCTCATCCGCACAAGACTATCTGAAGTGGTTCCTTAATGGCACAGACAGTCTACCATGTAATGGACAGCGAATATTGCATCCGACAAGGTCGAATAAGTTTTGGGGCTGTTGTAACTGATGGAGATACTCTTATCCTCATTGATAACCGAAATAAAAATTTGTATTTTCCATTAATAACTTTCTTCTTTTATTTATTAAAAGAGAAATTATTTAAACTATTTCATTGGAGATGTATTTATAGTAAAAAGTCTTTAGAATAAATTACAAATTGTATAACAGATAGTTGAATTCTGACCAAATTCTTTAACGATAACTTTCAATATCTTTTAATGTTAGTGAAACGTTTAGGTTTTTATATTTAGACTTGAAAATTAACTAAGTTTACACTTAAAATATTTGTTGGTTTTAAGATAAGACTATATTTTGAAATAAAACTTATAACATACTTTTCCTTTACTCAAATAATGCATTTGGGAAAATCATGATTATACAGAGATAACACCAAATTTGAAATGTATAATGCATAATTAACTATACAAATTCAGCCCTTGATATAATTAGAAATATGTTGTGTCAAGACACAAAAATGAATACGAATATAAGGGGTAAAAAATACGCAATTTTTAAAAATCTTCATAATAAGTATTCGGTAATATTTTTTTTGAGGATTTCAATGAAATACTTTTAATATTTTGAAAAATCTTAAGTTGGTTGTCTACATTAATTGAATAAAAGTTTAATGATGCATGAGAATGCATTTATATATTAGTCAAATATGAATAAATAAGGATTCAAAAAAATATGCGTAGTTGAAATCCGAATCAATTAACGAAAAAAGTTTTTTACAACGATGAAGGGTGTGGTAAAATTTAAAATGCCCGTGAACAGTCAGATTCTTCAATTTCATAGTTCAAAATAAAGATTATCTAAAATTTAAACCTTCTTTTAAATAAGTAATAATTTTATAATATTTTTTAGCTAAATAATACCTAGTATAGGTGGTGGCGGGGTGGTCGGCTGTATACAAGAAGTATAAGATTGACTTAAGTATCTACGAATTCCTTTTTATTTACACATGATGGCTATAAGCAGATATGCCTATATCCCTAACATTTAATCAGAAATGTGTGAAATTTTTTAGACATACTGAAAGTAAGCAAAAAAAGCATTATCAGGGAAATTAGAAATTTGGTCAATCGGCTGAGAATCACAGAAAAAGTAAGATACTTATATAATGTATTAATGAGTAATTTTAATAAAATGATTTCAACAAAGCACAGCCCTTTTCGCAGATTTTGTTGCCCATAAGCTTGCTGTTCACAGTCAACTTGAATTTACAGTATCATGTTCATGTTACCATGAAATGTTTCAAAATGTTAAATTTGAACCATCTGCTCTGAAGAAATTTCAGATTTGCAGCTTAAGAATTCCAGAAGAAACAGACTAAATTCCTGTTTATCTTTATTCTTCAGAACTGAAAGAAATAAGCTATAAAATTTATCCTGAAAAGTTAGAAAAGATGGCGTCTGTTTGAATTAAGTATGGTAGAATTTAAAAGTTTCAAGCAACTACCAATGGCTTCAAGAAATCATATTTTATAACAGTTTCAAAGTTTTTATGCATTAAGTTTTACCGATATTTTAACTTTAGCCCAAATTTGAAATGTTTTAATCATATTGATGTTTTTCTTGAACCACTTAATATTTTTCTAACAAGGATTCATTAATTTGCGACAAATTATTATTACTGTTGTCAGCTCTGAACAGGAAAACTTTAATTAGGGTTTTCCTGTATCTGTTGGTCGCAGAAAAGGTTTCTTCCAGGGGACAAAACTTTAAATTCCTAATCATTTATCCTACATTATACATTGCCATTTCAACATGATCTTTCTATCAGAATTGCATAAAAATAAACCAATTTACTAATTTCTTTGAGGAGAGATAATTTGTTATAACAAGGCAATTCACAATTTTAATAATTTGTCCCACATTTGTATTTATGGCGAATTTAACATTCAATGGATTCATGGTTCCTGATATCAAAATTGTTTGAAATAAAACATTTCAGCTATTCTTTAAACATTCTGGAAGCCTTCAAAAAGAATTCCCCACAAACGCCGATTCCAAATGTTTAAAATTATTTCCTTTTTTAGCCAAGAAAGAGTGGTTTAATACTTCAAAGTAAAACTTGGTTCATTAGCTGAGAAAAGTTGTTACGGAAATATTCATCTGAAAACAAAAGCTCTTACAACATTTCATTTGGTAAAAAACGCTTCCCCAAATGTAGATTGATTGCGGAAAAGTAGAGAGCTTGTCACCATTCCGGTCCTAATGGTTCAGTAACAGGCATTCTCTGGAGGAAGAAGATCGGAATTGCACGTGTCACATGATCGGAAATGGAAGGGACACCTTGTCACTTTTCGCCCCTTCTATGAAAGGGGGCTATCGATCAGGAAACTGGAGAGCGCTTCTTTGTTTTAGTCTTAAAACATTTTTTTTTCAAGCCAAGCCTGATGATGAATATTTTTCGCTTCACTGCTAGTCCAACGTCTTTGATCTGAAGGAGATCGTTTTTTATTTAAGCGAGATTGTCGTTTTCCTTTTTTGTGAGTGAACAAAACAAAGAAGTGACAAATAGTAAGTTATTTGCTTGATATATGTGACCCGATATTTCTGAAAAGTACAGTTGATAAAAATATTTCAACAAGCAAAGGACTCAGACAAAATATCTGCGTTACTGTATTGTTATTTTTCAATCAATGATCGCTAAATATTTTGGAGTTTAAAAAGTTATTGCTATTATTGATGGATATTGCAAATATTATTATTTAAATTATGAATGTTACAGATCAATGACCATTGTGAAATTTTCTAACATTCAATTCAAAGTCTTTTGAATTATATGCTAGAAAGTCGATTGAAAAAAAAAACACGCACGCATCGAATTTTTTTTACCTCTAATTATTTCGTATATGAAAATTGCATTTGTTAAAATAAATGTGTAATTGTTGTGAGCTTTTAACCTTGTAGAGCCTTTTTGAGACTTCATAATTTTGCACGAATTACAATTTTGATGTTATTACCATGTATTAAAGTTCATTCACACGGCTTCCTCAACTTACGGATTATCGCATTCAAATACTCATGAGGAGTCGAATTAATAGGCAATTAACCAGAGGAAGTTGTCTAATATTTGTTACATACTCACAACCTGAATGTTCATTCCAAAGTAAGGATTACAATCTTTTGACTTTTGGTGATTTTTAATTGCAGGGTTTACATGTATAAGGGATGTGAAGACAAATGAACGTATTTTGAATAATTTCATTAAACATTTTCTATTGTTTTAGTGTTAATAATCAAAATAAATTTCTTATTTAAAATGTTTTTTTATTATTAAATTATTTGATCTTTATTGATTATTTCGAAACTGTTTCTTTTCGTTGATAAAGGTTTATTATTTTGAAATTTATCAAAACCTTGATGTCAAGTGTTTTGAATTTTCAATTGATTTTTGTAAGCATATTTATTTTTTAAGCAGAAATTGAAATTTTGATTTAAAAAAAAGATTACAACCACATATTGTGTATACTTCAGCTGGTGAATTTGTATTAGTAATTAAAAATAATTAAAAATGCATAGTTTTTGTTAACATTTCGTTAAAAGTTTCTAAATATATTTTAATAAATGCCAATTTTGTTATTGACCATCAAATAGTATTACAATGAATATTGTATTTTTAAGTACATTATTCATTGATTCAATCAATGAAATGTAATTAGACAGATCAAATGTTTTTAGAATTCCTTCTGCGTCATCAAATAATAAAAGTTGTAAAATTATTTAAATTCCTATTCTTGGATTTAAAAAAATTGCTTTTTTAGGATAATAAATTAATGATAAGTCTCAAATCTTAAAGTTAATGATTTGTTTCTTCTGTTTTTTGCTTAAAAATTTTTAAAATATGAAGCTCAAATGCTAAATAATACTCCTTTCTTTTAAAGTAAGATTGTAGCGGTTTTTTAAATTTGGTTTTCAGATGTCTAATGACAATTTTTGGTTTTATGATTGGCAGGTTAAATTTTGGAAGTTGAATTCCACCTAAATTTCACGGTATGTATGAACCTGATGTATTTTAAATTTGATTTTGAGCCCCAAATAAAATCAGATCAGATGAGGTTAAATCGTAATCTGGAGCTCATTACAAATAAAATGGGCCCTATTTCTCTTCAAAACCAGATATTAACAAAACTAAACAAATAAAAACACTTAAAAAACTCATTTTTGTGTAGTATGGATATCTATTAAATCTTGAGACAAATCCAATTATGGGTAGACTGTATATTGATCTATATTTTTAGTCACATCAAATATCCACAGAGTCACTGCCAAAGACAATTCATCCCTTCATTCTAGCACAATACAAATCATAAGTAATTGAATAATATATCTATAGACTTCAAGAACATTCTTAGGCAGAATGATACTAATGACTGAGTTTCTAAAAAAATTTCATTAACTATTTATAGAATATTAATATAGATAATGAGCCTTTTGTTTGAAGAAGGGAATTTTTCCCTTCCAAAAAGGATCTTTTTGAAGAGTAATGCTTCTACAAATTATGTTAAAACGAAATGATACTGAGCGACATCATGGGTATAAATGTAGACTTTATTCAAAGTATACACTACAGGCATGAGCACAATAATTCCATTGATTGACGAGCCGAAGGATTCCTTGTTCCCAGAATTCCTGTGGCCGTGACGAAACCCAAGACTTCACAGCATCCTTGAGTTCTTGGTCCGAGTTGAAACGCTTTCCTTTCAGGTATTTATTCAGAGAAACAAACACATAAAAATCCCAGGGTGCCCTGTACGGGATATAGGGTGGATGATCCAGTTGATTCCACTTGAACTTGGCTAGTTCCACTTTTGTGGCGATGGAGACTTGTGTACTCACGTTCAATGGTGCAGAACACGCCCACCGTCAGTTGCCACAATCATTTCTTTTTAATGGAATAATTCGGAGTGTTTCACAGTATACATCGGGGTTAATGTTCTTCTATGCTCGAGGAATTCAACAAGTAGTACGTTATCACTTTAATTGGATTTTGCTCTGTTAAGAGCCTGTATAAGATTCTGTGTAAGAGCCTCTGCTCACTCCAGTGCATGCTTCAATCTACACCGGAGACTTCAATCATATCCTTAGATATCTCGCAGCGTTCTATCATAGCGGTATAGGCATATACATTAACGGTCACGTTGTTGCAATTAGCACCTTTTCATTCTAAAACCCCTTTTATTTTTATTGAAGAATTGGGTTTGACTTAAAGCAGAAGCCAATCGTAAAAATTCTAGAAGTTGATCATGTAGTTGAAATCACTTGAATGTTAAATGATGAAAAATCCAGTCAATTTAAAAATGGATAATGGATATTTTTTACATAAAAAATAAGAAACACAAGTAGGAAACAGAACTGAAGAATGTACAAATATTGCATTTGTAGAAATCGAAAACATGCATACAAAATGCGAAACATTATTAAATTGCACCAAGAGCATAACGGAGCTCAGATTGCAGCTGGAGTCATTTCTAGATTAACACTCCAAAAAGGTAATTTATGCTGATATGTGCACCTCCATTTATAAAACTTCCTTGCTAAGGTATGTAATTTTCTTGAAGGACTGCAGATCTGATCTACTAATCGTGATACTTTCAAAGTTCTTGTATGCTCGCTAACATTTATTTTTTCTATAATATTTAGCTTTTCCAAGGTAGTAAATGTTCGATAGTAAATTGTAGTTAAAATAAATATAGTAAACTGTTTTATACAAGGGCTGATTCAAAAAAGTTTACAAGGCAAAGGAAAATTGTTTTATTGGCAATACACGCATGATCCAAATGGTAATTAAGATTTATATGGGGAGGTCCCTTCTCTTCATAATCAGCAAATCTGTTGAAGAATTTATCACACTGTGGAACCAATTTGCTTAATCCGTCTTGGTTTTTGGCTATTGAGTCAGTTCTTGGCACCCTTTTGATCATCAACAACTGATGTGAACCTTGTTTCGGATAAGTGTTGTAAAAAGAAATATTCACTGGAACCCAAATCGGGACTGTAAGGTGTGTAATTACAGATCGCACACCTAAAAGTTTTAAGCGATCTCTCTGCCCACTTCAAAGGAAAGCCCGATTTCACCACCTGTTTTCCACTCACAGCTTCGTCCTCGTACACCTAAACGATTTGTCAATAAATTACCAATGTGTATACACTCTTGGGCAATAGAAATCGTATCACGGCTTGTACCGCTGTGAGAACCACCTTCTCTTTACGTCCTGCCATTACTGTCACTGTTTCAGGTCTCAGTACTAACACTATCTGCTCGAACGACCGTCTAAAATAACTAGTGGTATCTGTTCTCAACTCAGGGTAACAATATTCCCATCCAAAATTTCTATTGTCCAATTATTACTGCTTGTAAACATTTTTTGGATCACCCCTCGTATATGGAATGATAGAAGTAAATATGGAACACAGAATTTTCAAACAGAAAAAGTCAATATGTAGGTCGTAAAAGTTAATCATAAATACAATTATCGCTACTACTTACTCCCTCCCCCACTAAAAAAAAAAAAGAAGCTGGAATCCATCTATTTCAATTCAATTAATGAACGTCCTTTTTGACTGTTATTCAATTTCTTGGAATGAAGCTTTTTCTTTTTCTTTCTGAAACGATACTTATCACAACGATATTTGAAATTATTTCAATCAAAAACTCTTCACCAGTTTAATTTGCTCAGCAAATTTAGAAAGGGAATAAATCACTCCCTTATAAATATGGTTGTTTAAAAAAGATGTGGTTTTGCACATGAAAACCTCAGACACAATTTTAAAAAAATTATTCGAGACTGTTGATTTCTGTTGAATTTTTTTTGTTTGTAACTATAATATAATTGATAGCTTTTAAAACTTTAAATTAATTACTTATTTATTGCGAGGGGCTAAGTAAATTAATTTCATGAAATTAATTAATCATGACATTTTCTTTAAGCTTATTGACTAGTCATTAATGAAAGGATTTCAATAAAAAAATGAGGTGAATGAGTGTAGTAGTTACAACTAATTGCTGGTAATTACTTTAGAGTTAATTAGATTTGCACTGAAGTAGCTTAATGTACAAAATGAGGAATACGTTTAATTAAATTTTGAAACTGAAAATTGAAAAATTTAATCAGTCATAGTGTCCAACAACTACTTTTTATCCATATTTAATTTAAAGAAAGTGCTTAGAAATAAAAATAATATGAAGAAGATAGTAAAATTAATTATCTTTTCCTTTTTTTTGTATCTTTTGGAATTCACCATAAATTGCTAATATTGGGAAAGAAAATCACCCATTTAAAATGGCAAAGCTGATACGTTTTCAGAAAAAAAATTATTGATCTTACATTAAGATAATCAATGTAATTAAAGTGCTGTTTAAAATGTGAAACTTCAAATATTAGGAATAATTTAATGCCTTTGTTAAATTGGAAAACGTTTAACTAATGAATTAGTTTATTTTTAGTTAATCAACGTCCCGTTGTAAAGTCACACTAAAGCTACTTAGGGACCGACCTCTTAGTTTTGAAAGCTGTCAGACGACGAGAACGACATCTGAGTTGTCATCTCCTTCTCCACACCTCCTCAGCGGAAGGATATTTGGACCAGGCCCGATGTAGAGAGCATTGTACCCACTTGGTGAAATCGTGTCTTGCACCTCAAATCCTCTGATTCCGAACACAAGACATTACCACCAGGTCATTGTGGCCCACGTAAAATTAAACAAAATATTTTATCTGTATAAAACAATTGGTTTCTAGCTCTATATATTATTTCTTTTAATTTAATTATTAAAAAGGAAATCGGATTTCTATGTTTCAAAATAAAATTTCAGATATTTTTGCTTCAGAAGTTTATTGTAACCCTTTATGAAAGTCTCGATTTCATTTAAAACAATTATTTTTATTTTAATGCTGGCTCTTAAAAACAATGCGATCAGAGAATATAACCGTGGTGTGCCTAATAGAGACGTGAAGGTCAGTAGATTGCTCTCTGCATGACACGGGGTTTCGTTCTAGGCACTATCTACCGCATGCAAATTATCATCGGAGTTGAAGTAGATCAAATAGAAAATTTCTGAAAAACAATGAAATGATTTTATTTTGTTTCACAATTTTTCTACTTGGCAAACAATAAAATGATTTTATTTTACTGTTTAGCAGCTGTTATTTCTTTTCTTTTTTTTTTTCTTCTTAGTTTGCCTAGAGTTGATGATTTCTGTTCTACATGTGTAGTTCCAATGCTATATACTGTTTACTGCTATGTTGAACTCCTTCCAATAAAGAAAATTAGTGTCGCTATTTGAAAAAAAAATATTAAAAGCTGGTCACTGTAGCCTTAACTGCTATTTCCCATATGATTCTTGAGCGTATATCTCAAAATACTTTGAATTAAAATGTTATTCCGTTAATGTGAATGATATGATGGTTACAGTTTCATACATCGAGGCCAATTTTTATTATCATCCAATCAGATAAATTTTTATAAGAAAGTTTAATAATTCATATTCATATTGTTTTTCTTTATAGAATTAAAAATTTATATGGAGTCATTTTATATTTATATAAATGCACTTATTTCTTTCAATTTTGTTAGTTTTATATAAGTGTTATTTTAGGTTTTTTATGGTTGATATTACTAAAATGATTCTTATATATTTAAAAAAGATATAAATATCTAAAAAGAATAAATAAACCATTTACATTAGAAAGAGAGCTTTAGTATTGTACTTTCATGGCGAAAGATAAGGAAAAAAATCCTTGAGACTAACCAAAATAAGAAATATTAAGCACTGTTTTAGAAAAGATAGATCATGCTAAATTTTTTTTATCAGTTTTCATCACTTATAATTTAACTATCTTTTGTGCAATTTAGTATCTGATATTTAGCAATTTAATACTATAAATACCTATGATATACTTTCTATTATTTATAAATAGAAAGCAAATCAAAAGTATTGCCATAAATAGAAAAAAAGTTAAGTGTAACCCCCCCCCCCCAAAGTTTAAAAAGAATAATACCTAAAACACACAAAGAGAAAGAGAGAATCTATTTAAAACTTGTATGAAACGAATGTTCAAAAATCCTTCAAAAACTAGAGGAATTAACCATAAATCGTTAGTTAAGAAAGCATAACGTTGAAGAGATCGAAGCATTATAATTGCTCCTTCAGGTGATAAAATTAAAGTGAATTAAAACTGGAATGACGAGTTTTTCTGAAATTGGTATCGAACAATTAAGTGAAAAAGCACTATTTTCATTCTAAATGTAGACATAATGCAGACAAATGTTAACTTTGATATAATGTATGTAGACTTATGTGCAAAAAGCGCTGAAAAAAATCGAAAATTTATCATAAACAATTCTATGAAGAATTGATCTAGTCCTTTTTGCAGAGCAAAATACCAGTTTTTCAAGTTATATCAAGTTAAGAATATTTCGATTGCATTTATGAGGGATGGAATTAAAAATTGTAACTTTTGATTATGTATAAAGCATTGAGAGGACTAAGAAGATAATTCTGAAAATTAAAAGTACCAGATGTTGCTGATACCAGAGAATTTGTGACTGCCGAAAGCTAAAATTGAGCAATAATTACTTTGCATGTGCTGAAAAAGAGTTATACAAAATTTCATTAACTCAGAAATATAAAAACTTCTCTTACATTCAGTATTGACATGCAGTACCAACTCTTTACGAATAATTTTTTATAAGCCTCTTAAACAATCAATTTCAATATATGGATTTTTTTCTGCGTGCAAGACATTGCATCATGTGTATGACGTTATCTGTTCATGGTTTTAAACTGCCACTTTAAAAGTTCCAAACAATTTATGTTATTCTATAGTCTGATATGTATTTTTCTAAAAAAATCTTCATCTTCTTATTCTTTCTATTCCAATTTTCCATGAATTTTTAAATCGCAGGTCTCAATACTACCACGAACATGTGAAATTTGCATAATTTATAAAAGTTTCATCGTTCAGTAAGAATATAGAATCATTACGCTTTCTGTTGTAACACGGTTTTAAGAATCCTGGTTTCATTCGTTCCATATATTCCTTTACTTCTGAAAGAGAGTTTTCGTTTTGTATTGAAATGTGTTATCTATGATTTGATTTTAACCTTCTTGTCTTGGCAACTCAACTTTCTACATCAATTTATTCATTTTATAGTTTGGAAATCAGTGTTTTAAAATACCAGATTTATTAAATCAAGGCATCGAACAGCTAGGATGGAAAATAATTATGGATTAGATCATTTAGTTATGTGCTTTTACCCTATATTATTTATCAACCCGTGTCTACTTCAGAAAAAAAAATAGTGAAAGTGAGCTATCTGAAAGAAACCAAATTACTCTACCATATCTCTAATAAGGTGATCTCCACCCCATATGTAGAGCAAAAGTCACTATCTGAGGTGTTAGTTATACTATCTGGATATTTTTAACGATTACCATATGCCATGATTCTCTTTGTTATTAGTTTGATGTTCATTTCCAAATATAAGACAGAACGATGAATTAGAATCTTTCATTCTTTTAAATGCAAAATATTTTATTGTCAGAATAACTGCCATAATTGATTTTCTAATGCACTCTCAATTCATGTAAGAAAATTAAAAATAATGATTTGATAGGAGATTATTTCAAATGCATCTACTTGGCCTCCAATCTAATTGTATTCCTATACCTGATTTCTAAGCTTAGAAGATTGAAATATGCTTCCAAACTTAAAAAAAGGACTCAAATTATGTGAAAAATCTTTTGTGTTATTTAAATTAATACATGCAACAAATAAAAAAACGGAGTTCTTATTTGTTCCTCAAAACAAATTAGAATTTTTATATTTTGTAAACAATCATTCGATCCTAAAAATCCTATTCAGCAAAATTGAAAATTTAAACCAAATCCCACTCTTCTGCGATTCAAACTAATAGAGTAATGAAGTGCTTCAAATAGGATTTTTTAGACAATTTTGGAGTATCAATTGCTGTCTATTTAAAAGACTGCCAATTAGTTGGCGACGCTTAATCGAGAGTTTTTGATGTTACAATATCAAGAATATTTTTGTTAATTACGATTGATAATACCAGGAATTTAGCAAAGATTTATTATTCACTATAGTGACATAAAATGTAATGCTGTAAATAATTTAATACATTTTTCCTCTAAAAAGTAAATACCTATCTGTAATACCTAAGAAATTAGCTATTTAGCCACAATTTCTATGCCCAATATTTTAAATTTAAAAATTGTAGCCATTTATTATTATTAATTAATGAAACAATCAAAATAAATTTTCAAAATACCTTTCCATTCCACAATCATATTAAATTCACTCATGAAATATTTCACTCACCCCAAATGATCCATAAAACAAACCCACGGATGGAACTTTTTAACAAATTTATAATAGGAAGATGTATCGTTGAAAAGTTAGCAGGGTTAAATAAAATATCTCCATACAACTCCGTATTTCATTGATATGAAATATGACTCTCGATAAAATCTTTTTGAAAGTTTTCCCAAGTCCCCTTTTTTTTCACCGAAGTAATTTTTTTTTCTTTCTCAAAAAGTATCAATTCTGAGAAATATTTAAATCGGACATTTGGTGCAAAACACAGATGTGTCCCGAAAGTTGTATTATTTTGAATAGTTTTGGATTTTAAATTCTTTGTGGTTTTTTGTCTCCTTATTCAAAGTTGGCCTGAGATTCAGAATTTAAAAAAACAACAAAAAAAAACTTCTAAAAATGTCAAAGAAGCGAAATATGAAATAGTGGATAGGATCTCTTAGGATTAAGATAATTTCATAGAAAATCATTTTTAGAAACATACTTTCGTTAATTTGCAATAAAAGGTTTGTAAATAAATTTAATTCCTTTTTTTGTGTGATAAGTTTTTCTTTGTAGTTAATATTGAAATTGAAATTAATATTTATAACAAAAAATTATTTATTGGAAAGTAAAACTAAGAATTAATCAGTGTTAAATAACTATTAAACTAAAGATTAATACTTAAAAATTAAAAAGGATTTTATGACATGTATTTTTCTAAAATGAATTAGTTCAGTGCAAGAGTGTAATCATGAATCATAAAAAATGTAATATTTTTACACGACATTAGTTCTTAATTAAGAAAGTATTATTGCAATTTTTAAAAAAAAATGTTTAAACCTCTTAAAATTATTAATGGGTGAGTTCCTTGTCTTTATGTATCTTTAATTTTACTAAATATTAAATTATTAAACAAATAATTCTATAAAATAAAGCATTTAAATACTTTATTTTTAAAATAATTTTATTTTAAACAGCTTACTTCATACATAATAGAATGTTTTAAATATCTAATACTATAATACGAGGAATGGTTGCCAAGTCGAAAATCGCCCCAAAATTAATAAACTCCGGTAAACTTGGGGGTCTGGGGGTTTTTGGCCACGAGGAATCGATTGGTGCCGGTTTTGAAGCGCTACGGTCGAGCAGTTCGGAGTTACAGATAGGATATTTTCAAACTTTATTAGTTCGCCATAATGGCTATAGATGGCAGCACATAAATTTTCTTTGTCTATAGCCTAATAGGTTTCAACCATTATGCATTTTATTTCCTATGACTTTTCAAACTTTACCTTTGTATAGAATAGTTCCCTTTCCAAACTCTAACTTTGTTTAGAATAGTTTACAATGGTGCATTTTAACCGGTTATCTTTTCACCAATGGTTTCACAAATTTTCTTATGGCATGTATTGTTTTGATAAATCACAATTGAAAATTTAAATCTTCGAGTTAGCTTCGATACCTGTTTTCTCCGAGTGGAGCTCGGTCACCCACTGGTATAATAAATAATAGCTTTTAAATTTATCAGCTAAAGAGATTTAAATGTAATTTAAGAAATTTCAATGATACAAGAAAGTTTACAGTCTAACATAAACTTCAAACAAATGGCAGGATACAGTATAAGCTATATATAATCGTAAAGTATTATTATTTTCAGCTCTTAAAATTTCAAAACTTTTATAAAAAAAAGCTAGATGAAAGTAATTTGATATATATATATATATATATATAAAATCAGTTTTCCTATCCTTTGAAGCAAGTTTTAAATATCCGATATTTAACTTCAAGAAAGATCTCAATGTCTTTCTCCAAAAGCAAATTACGAGAGTTTCTTAATTAAAAAATATTTTGTTCGTTATTCCATTTTATAAGTTATAATTAGAAATATTTATTATTCTTTAATTTTTTTCCAATTAGTTGTGAGAGTGCAACTTTTCTTGCTAACCCACATGATTTCTTTTAATCGTTTACTAGCATCTCAATTATCGTTGTGCCTATGGCACTCATTAAGAAGATGATTCTCCATTTGCAAGAGATTAGAATCAAGCATTATTTATGGGGGTTTCGGAAGTTGGGAATGATCGTGTTGAGGCTTAGAATGAGATAAGAGCAATTTTATACAGAAATGGAATGGACAATGGTCAGCTTAGTCCATTATGTAATTTGAAATTTCTGTAGGATAACAGTCACATGTGTCATTCCTTTTGCAATTAAAAATGCTTCATCATTAAGATGTGATTTCTCCTTTTTACTTGCTTCATAGATTTCAGAAAAGAGGAATAATAGTTACTCACCGTCTCTGACTTGAGCAGTTGCCCAAAAGGATACAAATGAATATGAATTAAATACCATTCGATAATGATACCATTCGTTATCTGCTAAAAGTGTTTAATTTCAATTATCAAGAATGTATTTTAGAAAGATATTCTCTTATCTTTTTCCTATGAATTTCAACAAAAGAAAAGTTACGTGTGTGTTCAATCACATTTTTTCCCCCGAGAAACCAGAAAATGAAATCGAAACCTTCGAAGACATAAAAGAAAAAAAATGAAGAAAAAAATATTAAGGTTGATTAATTTAATGCTTTACCTTCCTACTTGCGCTAAATCTGAAAAGGGAGAAAAAAAACATTTCTCGGCCTAGCTCCGAATTTGAGACGCAACAATTTAAACTCCATCATCGCAATCGCTTATTTTTGGTATTTTCCAAAGTTATTTGTTATGCACATCCGTCGCATGTTTTGTTTGGTAGCTATTCTCTGTATAGCTTCCTCTTTATTATATTTATTAAACTAATAATATTTAAACTGGTTTATTATCTATAATTAAAGTTAAAATATAATTTGGGACTGAAGTGTTGCAGGTCGAATGAACAAGCCATGAGCAACTTCCCACAGTAAAATCAACCACGGGAAATAAATATCAAGTTGCGAGAGGTACACTGAGCTACAATAAATATTGATGGAACAGACGTACTCAAATATACAGTTGCAGTAAAAATTGTTCAGTGATTCATTCACAAATTTTCAGCTCCAATGCCATAGAAAATATTACTATTTTTTAAAAAAAGTAATATTATTAGCAAATAAAATATTATAATAATATTATTATTAGTAATATTATTATAAAGTAATATTATTAGCAAAATATTACTATTTTAATATTTTGCCACATTTCTATCTATGAGGTGTCAAATGATGATTTTTGTACTCTAAATGCTTTATTATAGATCAAATATCTTCACATAAAAGTAATTAATTACAATTCACTTTAGAGCATTCGATACTAGGAAATAAACCCTCGGCTTCAGGATTGTAGGTACAAATGCATGAGAAACGGTTTATTTTTTTATTTTTAAAGTCTTGATACGTTTTATTCTGTGATTCTCCAAAAAAAGTTTATTCACCATTGTTGACAAATATCTTGTTATGAGATATTATAAATCCCAATTTATTTTTTAAATTTATATATCAACCGTGGTAGCTTATTGTTGAGTCATGGCTATAGGGCAGTTATTATGATACAATTCAAATTCAAATTCATATTCGAAATTATGATGCCATTTCTACAGACAGCTTTCCGGATGCTTCAAAAATGAATTAATATCTGGAGTAGAATAATGAGGGAACTAATTCTGGGTATACTTTATTATAAATCAGTTTATTCTGAAACTAGTTAATAATTGCATAGAGAACTAGTGTAGAACTGTATAATAATCTAGCAAGGTGTTTACAATTATTAATATAAAAATTGTTTGGCGATTCGTCAGTAAGGTAAAGAAAACACAGTTTTACCTTTAAAAAAATCTCAATGAACATTTTTGTACCATTAGAATTTTCAACAAATACTACAAATTGGATATACTATTCTCTAATTTTGTACCTAGAATAAATCAGTTAACGAGTTATATTTATTGTACCAGATATTCGTTAGCCAATTAATAGTTATCGTGGATGCAATACTAAATAAATGATTGGATGATTGAATTAAACTTGCTTTCGTTCAACTAGACGATTATTATTATTATTTGAAATCTTATTTCATGGTTATTATATCATTCTTGAAAATGATTCTTAGATAGTGAAATATTAAAAAAATAAATTAAGAAAAGAAATCATAGACTAGAATTTTTTTTTTTAATGAATAGTTTTTATAAACCATAATACTATAACACCATTCTTAACACAAATTAAATACTATAAGTCAGTATCATTAAGTTGTTGAAACAAAAATTTCCAAGAAAATTTATTTGGGGAGTTATTTATTTAAAAGTGACAGTAATTTTAATCTTTTAATTTAATAGTTCAACAATTCTTATTGTTAGAATAAATGCATCGTCTCCTGAATTAACTGAAACAAACAGGTCTTATTTCATTTTTACTTATTTATTCATTTCCGCCATGAATTCTTACATGCACATGAAATTGAGATAATGTAATCTCAAACAAAATATCCATGTGCCCAAAATTCAGTTGAATTATTTCTGTAATTCAGAGAGAATAAGGCAAAACTATCTTTTTCTGTTCAAAAGTGTAATAAGTTAATTTCAAAGTAATTAAAGTACTGTCCTCGTTCTTTTTAAAGAAATTGGAATCTTAATATATTAATTTTTGTTACAAATTAATAAAAATAAAATATTGAAAAGTTTTTAATGTTTCACTATTTAATGAATGAGACGGAGAACATAGGTTTTATTTTTTAGTTTATTTAGTGTAGAAAGATATTATAGTCTGATGTTTAAAAATTTGGCCTCTATATTTTAGGCATACTTGAATCGGAGAAAATACCTCCTGAAATATGTATCATGTCTGTCCGTTACCATCCATATCGTACAACAACTAATTTTGATTAATTTTTTTTCTAGAGAAGGGTTATATTGTGGGCTGGATGGCTTTACTATTTCCCCACTCACCAGACATGGGAGAATCAGCTACCATACCAGAAGCTTGTCATTCCCATATCGCAAGTCCCCCCCCCAGGTGTGACCATTTTTACCAGTATTTGAGTAAACTATTTGAGTTTTATATATCTATGAGCAAAATAATCCATATTACAAATCGCTGAATGACAAGGAATCTATTAACAGCATATATTAACTGTAGTTTATCAGATTTAGGGCAGACTTTGTTTCTTCATCATACCGAATACATGTAAATGTGTTAATTAAAAAAAAATAAAAACTTTTATAATAAAAAGACATAGAATTTCAAAGTTATATCGAAGATTGGACTAAATTGGATAACTTTTGAAAGTATTTTATCATACATAATTTATCCTATTCTGTTGTAAGATGAAGCCTACACGAAAACTCTTTATATTATGGATGAGTATATGAAGCTTTGAAGGATAATTCTTTCCCTTCTTCAATAAATAGGTCATATCACTGACCCTTCGATCCGTCTCGATGCCACATTGATAAAAAAAAACTGAATAAATGGATCGCCTCTACAGCAACATTTGCGGGGACTGTGACTGAATCCTAAGGTCCATCTCCTACTACGGTACAACTATTCTCAAAGTACGATGGAAAGAGCCAGGCTCCCATCTTTACGGTGGCGAGAACCAATAAGCGTGCCGATAACTCTTAATTCTCATTTCGAGGTGCCTCTCGGAGAGTTCGTTCATTAAATAAAACAAATTTGAATATGGAATTTTCTCAGTGAAAGGTTATGCCATTTCGATAGTGAATGCCTTTAAATGTCCTGTTAAAAGTTTAAAAATTAATTTTCTAAATTAGGTTTGCTATAAAAATAATGTAACAGTTATTTTTTAAAAAAAGTATTTTCTAAGACACATATTTTAAGGATTTCTGATCAAAGATAATTAATTTTTCTTGTTGGAACTGAAGTTGAGGATGATAAATGGCACATAAGTCATTAAGATACTGTAGAACTAACCGTATCATATTTTAAAAGTGCTACAAAATCACAGATATTTTAAAAGATCTTTTGACAAAATCACAGTTCTGAATATCACAGATTAAATAAAAAGCTGTAATAGAAAAACTCATGTAGAATGACAAAGTGCTTAAGATATTAAAAAAAATTATTGCAAATATTAAGTATCATTAAGGAAATACATAAAATCCGGATTCTTTGGACTAAAAAAACACCTTTTGAGCACTTAAATTAAATTCATTGATACAATGAATTGGAACAAATAATGATATTATGAACTAAAAGTAACTGCAATAAAAAGTAAAATTTCAACTGGTTCGAGAGTGAAAAATGTCATGAATCAGCGTAATAAAAACTGCCGGTTTAAAATTTGTTAATTTTTTTTGCAATAATTCAGTGTCAGATAATGTAAATAAAATATAAAATTCACAATTTCATAATTGATAATAACTAAAATTACTCAAGTAAAATGGGTGGAAATATTTTGAATTCCGCCTAGATGTTGATGGATAATTATAGATTGGGAGAAGAAAAATATTTTTTAAAAATGTGATTTCGGGAAGGAAACCACTATTAAAAAAGGTTTCATACAAATATCACCAAACATTACTATTAGTTAAAAAAAACCCCAATTTTAATTAAATGAAATTATAATGTGATTAAATTTTTTTTCAATTAATGTGTTTCATATTTCCCATTACGCTACATGTTTCTTTTTTTATTATTATTTTCTTTCAAATATGGGGGCATTCTAACGAACAGTGGGTATTTCAAAATAATTAAAATACTTAAACTAGATATAAAAACAATATAATAAAATATAATTATATATAGAGAGAAAGAGAGAGAAGCAATTATAAAGAATTTGCATTTTCTGATTAAATTAAATCAGTTTCAGATTTAAACCAGAGCATTAGAATCTGAAAAATAAAAATTATTACTTTAAATCAATGAATAAGAAGGAATAAATACAAATTTGGATAATTAATGACTGCATTAAAATCCAATTTATATATTTTAATCTAGTGCTTCGATCAGAATAAAATTAAATCAAAATTCCTGATTAAATTCTTTACGAAATAAAAATTGTAGTGAAAATATCATTCGAAAATAATTGAAAATATGTAACAGGAAAACCTGCAAAATAAATTCTTTAACTAATTAATTATTGGTGCAGTTAAAAAATATGAAAAATGAGGTTAATATATTGTTGTTGTTAGAAAATGCAGAATCTAAAATTAGATGAAGCAGTTCGATTCAATATTTGGGATATAAGAAAATTTAGCAGAAGGGATGAAGACAAATAGATTCTTATAGATAAAAATAAGGAAAATTATTCGATAATTACCAAAACTATCATTGTTTTATTTTTATTCCTCGTCCGTAACTTTCGTTCGAAAGTAAGTCAAGGGGGAGAAACCATTCTTTCATGAATACAGCTCGATATAGAATAAAATAAAAAACGAAATTTTGTTTATTTATAAAATTTCCAACTAATATTTTTCTTATGGATAATATGTTTTGTCACAAAAGCCTTGAATACGACTCTTTTAATAATGCAATTAAAAGTGTGACTTCGTTTATTTGTAATATTTGCAACTAATGTTCTTCTTTTGGCTTGATCTTGCGGAATCAAAATAATTAAAACTAATGGTGGTTAATACTTGATACTTGGTGGTTAATACTACATCGTTAAATGATATGTCAGATTTAATCGATTCCAAAATTATTGCAGAAAATTAAGGAGGAAAAACATAGATAAAAAATGAATAGAGAATGAAGTTAATTGGTTGAAAATAAAAGTTTCGAGAAGTGAAAAGAACAGCAAATGCAAACGTGTGTTTTAGATAAAAGATACACAATTCTAAATTATTCAAATTTGTAGCTATAGTTTTCATTTTCTATAAACTTCACATTTTCATTGAAACCACAATACATATCAATACTCTATATCAATTACACAAACAAAAAAACTAGATATCCTAATATCTTTACATGCATATTTTGAGTGTAATTTCTGAGATTTTATGGTATATGTCAATTCATTTCCAGTGAACCAAACAATTTAGATCTTGATTCAAAATTAGGTTTTGATCCTGTTAATTTAGAGTATCACATTAAGATGTTAAGCTTATATTAAAATATTTTTTTTTAATTTACAAAAATAATTTCATTACGTATTCTTATATTTTTGAATTGAAATTTAAATATTCTGTTGCTTTTTAAAGATTTTTATCAGTAATTTAATTTTATAAATTGGTATAGATTGAAAATATAACATTTATTACCATTTGAACCTACATATTTTAATAGAAGTTAATCTTTATTAATAAATATTTTTTTCTTTTGTAGATAATAAAACGAAATTGCATATTTTTATATTTTAAATACATTGAAGCCCAATTCAAAAATCTTTTTTTCTTTCTTTCTAAATTTCTTTTCTGTGTAAAATTGTTATTAAATATCAACAATAATAATTAGGTTTAGGAAAGAAACCTCTGTACTGGAAATAAGTAATCATATTCCAATTTTTCTGATCTCAAAGAAATTTTTAATGTTTTTTTTAACAAAATGCATCTTAAATCCTGGTTTATAAATCTACTTACTCAATATACCAACATATCCATTATAAGAAATATTGTAGTTTCCTATTGTCGAAAAATTAATAAATATAATCTAATTATACAGATGAAGGACAGCAAATAAAACAGATCAAAATAATTTATATATTTATCTTATTTATTATTTAGAATTTATATCAAAGGGTCTCTCTTATTTTCCCGCCTCAATTTAGGAAACTAACTCCACTTATTAACATTTCGTGAATTATTTTTAATTTATTTAATCGAGAATTAATTTATTTTTTAGAAAGTTTTGTATATGTTCTTTTAATTCCAAATCAAACATTTTTGAAAATAGTATAAATATATGATATAAATAAGGGACATAAGGAATTTTGGACACATGGCATGGATTTTTTTTTGAAAACTTGCGAAACGAAAAACTTTTATACAGTTTGAAATGTGAGGAAAATGAAAACTGAAAAAATATACAAATAAATTTAAGATAACATTAGAGCGTAACAATTTGCAATATCTTTTAGTTTTTTTAAAAAGCGTTTACAAATTATGCCTTCTTTCAAAATATAATTTCGAAAAGATTATAAAGAAATCTCAAATACTCGTCATCTATTGTAGCTTTTATTACTCAATGAAATAATTCCATTCATACAAAACATTTTTACTTCGTAAACGAACTTTAAAAATTCAAATTTTTTGGTAAATAAAAACATTACTACCATTCCTTGGATATTTTTGTTCAAATGCATTACAATAGTTTATGCCAGTAAATATTTATTCCAAATGATATAATATTTATATTTTATATAATCAAAATAAAAGAAATATATTCTTTATTATTGTAAAATAATTCCATGTCTCTATTAATAAAAAGAAATACTGTGTGGGGAAGATTTCCATTAAAATCACACAAATCACAAGGCTGTATCTAGAATTATGTTATTTGAGATACACACACACACAAACATATATATATATATACACTGAAGTGACAAAAGTCATGGGATAGCAATATGCAAATGTACAGAGGGAAGTAGTATCGCAGCGAAAAAGTATAAATGCGCAGTTCGTTTTCCAGAGCTTTCATTTGTGTTCAAGTTATTCATGTGAATAGGTTTTTCGTGATTTATGGCGGCACGACGAGAATTAACAGACTTTGAACGTGGAATGTTAGTTGGAGCTAGACGCATGGGTCATTTCATTGCGGATATCGTTAGTGAATTCAACATTCCGAGATCCTCAGTATCAAGAGTGTGCCGAGAGTATGAAATTTCAGGCATCACATCCCATCATGGACAGCGCAGTGGACGACCACCTGCACTTAACGACCGAGACCGTCGACGTCTGTGTAGAATGGTCAATGTTAATAGACACGCAACACTTCGTCAAATAACTGCAGGAATCAATGTGGGACGTACGAGGGACGTGTCCGATAGGACTGTGCGGCGAAATTTGTCTTCCTTGGGCTATGACAGCAGAAGAACGACTCGAGTGCCTTTACTGACAGCACGACATCGCCTGCAGCGACTCTCCTGGGTTCGTGAGCATATGGACTGGTCCCTAGACCAGTGGTAAACCGTGGCGTAGTCAGATGAGTCACGATTTCAGTTGTTACGAGCTGATGGTAGAGTTCGAGTGTGGCGCAGACCCCACGAAGCCATGGACCCAAACTGTCAGCAAGGCACTGTTCAAGCTGGTACTGGCTGCATAATGGTGTGGGCTGTTTTTACATGGCATGGACTTGGTCCTCTGGTGCAACTGAACCGATCATTGACTGGAAATAGTTATGTTCAGCTGCTTGCAGATCGCTTGCAGCCATTCATGGACTTCACGTACCCACACAACGATGGAATTTTTATGGATGATAATGCGCCATGTCACCGGGCCAGAACTGTTCACGATTGGTTTGAAGAACTTTCCGGACAATTCCAG
This sequence comes from Argiope trifasciata, assembly GCA_026543055.1. NCBI lineage: Eukaryota > Metazoa > Arthropoda > Arachnida > Araneae > Araneidae > Argiope > Argiope trifasciata. Next base: position 1,135,176 of record JAPMOQ010043861.1, on the reverse strand, counting down.
CGCATGATCTGGCCACCTATATCGCCCGATATGAATCCCATCGAGCATTTATGGGACATCATAGAAAGGTCCGTTTGTGTCCAAACTCCTGCACCATCCACACTTTCACAATTATGGACGTCTATACAGACAGCACGGCTCAATATTCCTGCAGAGGACTTCCAACGACTTGTGGACTCCATGACACGTCGAGTTGTTGCACTTTGCCGGGCAAAAAGAGAACAGACACGATATTAACAGTCACCCCATGACTTTTGTCACTTCAGTGTATATATATATATATATATACAAGGTGGCCAGAAATAAAACACCCCTACTCTGACCTCCATGGATATCGAACTACTCAGTGTAAAGGCTCAAAATTTTGTACACATACTATTCAAAATATGGGGAAACGGATTTCACGAAAAAAAAATTAGTTCCTGAAATCACCGATAGGTGGCGCTGCACAACTGGAACTATGATCAAAAGACACAAATAATAATAAAAATTAAAATGTTTATGCGGAATGGAATGCTTCCATGCTTCCTTTTTAATTTTTCTGCCCCTTATGGAAAATAAAAATAGTAAAGAAGCTAGAACTCCCGTTGTAACTGCAATTTCATACTGTAACCAGAAAAATTTGCATAAAGCATGGTTAGAAGCCATGTTCTGGGTATAAAAGAAGTTAAAAGGTGGGGAATGTCATTCTTATTAGTGATGGCTGTCACGCTGCCAGAACGCGCTTTGCTTGTGAAGTTGTTTTACGAGAATAAAGGAAATGCTCCAGCAGCACTTCGAGAGTTTCGCCGACTTAAGGATTTGCGTAAGGGACCATTGCTTCCACAAGCTCTCAGGAGAATGATGGCTCGATTCGAGGAAACTGGACATCTTGGAGTTCAGCCTGGTCGAGGACGCAAACCGGTTCGTTCAGATGTCGTTGAAGATGTTGCCACCGGTATTGTTGAACAGTCAATGGATAATGTTTTAGGCTGCAGTAGTGCACGTGCAGTGTCACGACACTTGGGTGTTCCCTATAGCACAGTGTGGAACGTACTCAGAAAAATGGTGCATTGTTTCCCGTACAAAATCCGCCCTAATCAACAATTGCTGGCCACAGACAGGGAGATGCGACTGACCTTTGCATTGACATTTCTTGCTAGAGTTGAAGTGGATGCATCGTGGCCGTGGCAGATTCTGTGGAGCGATGAGGCCCATTTCCACCTCAGTGGAACAGTGAACACCCATAACTGTCGCATATGGGACACGACAAACCCCCGTACCTTCCAAGAGATTCCACTCCACTCACCGAAAGTTACAGTCTGGTGTGGATTCACAGCCACATTCATCCTTGGACCGTTCTTTTTCGAAGAGGTTACTTCCAATGGCCTTGAGACATGTACCGTGACGGCTAACAGGTACAAAAGGATGCTCGAAACATTTGTTGTACCCCATTTGCAGCAGCGCCAATGCCTTGACACCATTACTTTTATGCAAGATGGAGCACCTCCACACATTGGACTCCCTGTGCAACAGTTTCTTCGCCAACATTTCACCACTGACAGAATAATCAGTCGCGCGTTTCCGACAACTTGGCCATCTCGTTCACCGGATCTTAATCCGTGTGATTTTTGGCTTTGGGGACACTTAAAAAACCTTGTTTATCGAGAACGTCTGATAACCTTGGCAGATTTGAAAGAGAGTATCAGTCTGCATGTGAGAAGCATCTCAGATGACCAGTTACGATCCGCAGTTGAACAAGCTGTCCACAGACTTCACATTTTACATCTTCAGGAAGGGAACCATATTGAGCAGCATTCCCTGCATCGATAACGTCCTTGCTTCATGTATGCTTGGTACTTTCAAATAAAATGTGTTTAAAACGTGTTTTTGTGTCTTTTCAGCATACGTCCAGTGGTACAGCGCCACCTATCGGTGATTTCTGGAACTAAATTTTTTTTTCGTGAAATCCGTTTCCCCATTTTTTGAATAGTATGTCCACAAATTTTCAAGCCTTTACACTGAGTAGTTCGATATCCAGGGAGGTCAGAGTAGGGGTGTTTTATTTCTGGCCACCCGGTAT
>JAPMOQ010043861.1:1090114-1117592 GCA_026543055.1 Argiope trifasciata | reverse complement strand
TATATATATATATATGTATGTATGTATATATATATATATATATGTATGTATGTATGTATATATATAAAACTAATTTTCGAAACAGAAAATAATCCGTTTATTCTATTTTAAAAAGTCTTCAATTTAAGAGCAAAGTATCTAGGAAATTTGAAATAGTAAATAAAGCATTTATGTAAACTTTTTGGAACGAATCTATGAAGAGGTTAAAATATTCTATTATGTATGTAACTTACTTTTTCCACCAAAGAGCTTTTGAGTAAACGACTTTCTTTTGATAACAAAAATTCAACCGAATCAAAATAATGAAGAATACATTTGTGCCTGAGTGATTCAGAAAAGAAAAGCATGATAACATTTCAAGACGAATAAGTTGGATAAATATATCTTGATTTTTTATACTATAACTGTACAACTACAGCATTTAATGATTTATTTATTAATGCTGCTAATGAAATCAGGGTAACAAATTTAAGAAAGGCAGAATGGTTGGTATTTTGTTGTAATATGTATTCAAAAGACAGTAATCATGGAACAAAAAAATTCAGTTGCATAAATTAGTGCAGTTCATTCGTTCTTTTTCTTGGAAAAAATACATAATAATAATGTTATCGCTTTAAGTAATTGAGTTGACTATCCGAAATATACCTCAATGTATGAAAAGGGATATATTACTAGATAAAATGAAAAAGATAAACGTTTTAACTCTGACTTTTCCAGTTAAAATAAACTTTTAAAAGGAATTAAAAATTGTCATTATCAAATATCTTTTATATAGTTTATTATTTTTCATGTCAATTTAATTTTTTTATTATTATTTTTAAAAATAAGCGAATTTAAAATAAGTTATATTTCTTTCCATTCTTTAGATGTTAGAGTTAGACTGATAAATAACAAGATCTTTTCAATTTTTTTTACATCCTGAAACACTAAAATAACTATAAAATATTTCTAAATCAATATATTACTTATTTTCTGGTACTTCAGAACATATTGAAAAATTATTGTACCAAATTCAAACAAAAAACTTTGCATTATATTTTAATTTAGGAGATTTTCCTTAAGAAAATTCTATCAAAGATTGGAATTTAAAAAAATAGTAATTAAGGATGCAAAATAGGATTAATACGTACGTAAATGCTAATATAAAAACCAGCATGACTTCCTCCTCCCTCCCCTCTCCCTCCTAAAATAGACAGAATCAAATTCCAATGGTTTTATAGAGAAACTATTTAAAATATTAAAAATATTAGATTTTTTGAAAATTTACAATTTTGCAAAGAAATATCCTTGTTTTACCTAAGTTAGAAAGATATTTTATTAAAAATTGAAAACCATAAGGATGGGTTTCTCGATAAGTAAACGATTAAATCAAATTGCATTCAGAGATGAAATAGTATTATCTACCAATTATTTAGTAAAATCAGAAATTTGTTTATCAACTAATAATATTATTCAACTTTAAGCTTTGACCAAACTATAAAGCAAATCATACATTTAGAAATTAACAGTTAAAAATGTGTATCTTTCAATTCAATAAACGCATATAAAAGGAAATATCAAAACCTTTACTTTATATTTGTCCAACTAATGATAAAGATAATGGATCAAACAATATTGTTTTACAAAAACCATTTCTTATTTGATCTTTTTCGCTCAACTCATATTCAATTTTAGCAGCAATTTTGTCACAATTCTACATTTTAATAAGTATTTCATATTAGAAGAAACATGTATAATGTTATGGCTCGATATTTTCACAATAGAAAGCAATTAACGCGTATGTAAAAGGTTGCTCACACATGATCTTGACTTTGCGAGCAAAGTTTTTAAAATGCAATACTCAGAACGGGAGGAATCATCTTATATATTTATATTTCAGAAAAGTACCAAAATGAAGAAACCTTTTGTTTTCTTACCTTATGTTACCTTTGGTTACCTTTTTATTTCTAGTTCCTTATGGTGATATTCTTTTTCACTTTTGAAGATGTTTCTTCGTATTGCTTTGCCACCTGAAAAACTGAATAAAACATAATTTAACGGTTATTAATATCCAATCTTTTTTTCGAACACCTCATAAAAATATAAATAATTCTGAAATACATATTAAGTACATGAAAAATAAAACATTTCTTATTTTTTCTTAATGTTTTTTTTCTTTTTGAAAATGCACACACACACAAAAATTAAATTTGTTTGAGCATTTAATATTAAAATTAATAATCCCTTTAAAAAAATAATGAAATAAAGTTGTTGAGAAATTTTAAAAAAATATCATCACATTTTTAAATATTTTTATTTTTAGTTATTCTTTCATTGTCATTAATTTCAAGAGCAAACGATTTATTTTTTATCACAGTCTGAGGGGTAATAAAAATGCATTTTATGACAAATAAAAGAAGTTGCCTTTAAATTTAAATTAAATTATATCTGTATCTGAATCTTTTAAATCATTTACCGAAATTCTGTCATTATTTCGAAAAATATCGATGAAATTCATTTTCATTATGCAAAATTAATGATTCCAAGTAATTTATAAATATACATATCACGAAAATACCTTATTTCTTACCTTTCTCACAAAAGTCAAACATTTTTATATAGTTCAGGTTATACTGTTCTGGAATCTATTGTAGTTTTAATATTAATTTTAATATTCACAAATGATTAAAGGAATTTTAGATCCTACACTTAAAGAAAAACATAAATATTATCAAACTTCATAGATATTCTTGAATGTTGATTAAACATTAAATTACAGTTAGATAATTGGAATAAATTTTTTAGATTAGACCCGTATCATCATTTAAATTTTTATATATTTGGTAGTAAAATAAGCAAATTATGCGTTGTAATGATTAAATGTAAAACAAATTCTTAATATTTTTATTTCTTCTTTCTTTCTTCGATTACAATTCGTAATTAAAATATTGCAGAATTTCAAAATAATTCATTATTAAGTAGCTTTAAATTCATTATTAGTAGCTACTTAATAATTCATGTTATTAACTAGCTTTATTCTATGAAATTAAAGTTCAACTCATTAATTAACAGATAATTAAATTCCAAATATTTTAAAATGTGTTTTTTTTTTAACATTTACTACACAAAATTTGAAAATACCAGCACCTTAGGAAATAAGTAAAAAATCGATCACATAATTTTATCCTTAAAAAGATTAAACAACAACTTTAAAAATAAAATTTCACATTGAATATGAATAAAAAGATTCAAATAAAATAATCTAATTATTCTGATGGACAAAAAAGTTAAAAATGCAGATGGTAAATACATACCGCTAGATTAAAAATAAAATAAAGCAATGAGTACGGGAGTCATAAGAACAGCGTCAAATATTTGAATTGTAATCGTGATAGTTCCCTTTTATCCGATTAGTGGTTTCTCAAGTCAGGATCTGTGTCATGCACTTTCTTATTGCCTTACGCAGCTTATTGCAGAGAGTTTGTACTCTGGAAGGGGCTTTTCGTAATCCATTTAGAGCCAATCCAAGGAATAAAGGACCTCAAGTAATTCTTTTTATGTCGGCTTACTTGAAAGATCTTCATGAAAGAGCATGGTTTATTTTAGTAATATATATATAAATGTATATATAGGACAATGGAAACGACTTACACACGAAGAATTTATATTATGTTTATCTACTTTATTCTAAAATTAATCATTCTTGGTTACCTACTGTTTCGCTGAGGATTTGTTTTATATTTAATGACAGTTAATTATTTTAAATATAATTGATATAATCATGCTCAAGATACCTTTAAATTAACAGACACTAAATTGTATTTTGTCTCACATAAGTTCTGGTCAATAGGTAAAATTTTTTCTGATAAAGGCAAGTCCCATGAACTCGTAGAACTATTAAAAACAGAAATGTTGGGCTTTTTATTTTCCGCAATACTGTAACTTTACGGTTTTATTGCTTTGGCAAAAGACACAGATATTTTAAGGAGTCCTTCTTCTTTAGTCTAAAAAATATATAATACAAAATGAAGTAAACAAGAAGAAAATCCCACAAGCAAACAGCGGATAAAACAAAGAGAACAGTTATAATTTCGAAGTAACAATTTAATCTATTGTAAAAAATGTGCAAAAATTTGCACAACAATTAAATTGATATTATAAGAAACTTTTTCAATATTGAAAAATGGTCAAATTTATTTTCGTTTAAATATATTATTGAAGTTATAGCAAAATAACCCCGAAACCACCCTTTTCGGGGGAAAAATCATTCCTATATCCACAATTTCACTCCCCACGATAATATGATTGAAATTTCTAAACTTTAAGTCAGACGGCCTGGTCTGCAAGTAGCCAAAATAATGACAGATACTTACACATGACCCAATAAGGAACTACATGATAATGCAGCGGATTTTTCATATTTTATTCGATTTTATAAATGAAACAATAATGCGTTCCTCGCTTCAATTATAAATAATTTTATTTACTGTTTAAAGGTATTAAGATAAAAAAATACAAGAAAATAAAATATTTATTTCCTGGGGCACAAAATGCATAAATGTTTTTATAAATAAAGAAAAGCTTACTTTAATTTTAGAATACAAAAAAAATTACTTTTCGAATAATAAAAGTGAATGGGCTTATGGCAAATACAATAAAAACAAACTTGTTATTGCAAATAATGTCATTTTATTTTCTATAAACGGCTTTAATAATATGGTATTATAATATATATATATGTATGTAGAAAGCAATATAGTGTAAAAAAAGATGTATATATTGCAACTTCTTCGTTACAGCATCAGTTTATACCGCGTTTTCATTCGCATTGATATTTGAAGAAACCGCATTTCAATTCTAGAAAGTTAAGAATATCCGTAGTATTGCAGTGATAAATCTATTTTACCCTTCACTATATATATTTTAATATAGGTACTATATTTTTACTAACATTCGACTCAACGAACTTCGAATTCTGTTCTCAATACATGAAACTGATCTCTGTGAGTGTAAATTCTGTCTTCGATCCTCCATCTTCGAGTTGCAAAGTTGCTGCAGGTTGTCGGTTCCTGAACAGTACAATAATTGTGGTAATTGATTAATGGTCCAATCACCTATGATATATTGCTTTTCCAGATGTGGGTTCTGTGCATGAGACTCTCGTAATTGTATCTGTTTTGTGAAGTTATCAGTAGTCACGATATCCAAGAAGTTATTTTGGGTGATATGGAAATTCAGATCTAGTCTAAGAATCGGAAACCGATAGCTTAGAAGATGCACCACATGCTTTGAATCTGATGCATGTAAACTCCATTGAAAGCAAAATACCCTTTCACCAGGATGTAATCCTGAAGAAACGTTGTCGATTTAGGTTTCGCCCTCTCTCTTTAAGGCTTGTCACACGATATGCTAAATTGGAACTGCATTTAAAACTGATTTAAAAACTTATATATGGTTACTCATATGGGAATTATATAAAGAAAGCGTATTGTAATCATTGAAAAATTCAAACTCGAGAATTTAGTGAAACTCCATATATCAGAACTTTCTGAAAAACATATTTTTGGAATAATGTCTGTCAGCCTATTTTCGGCCAAGATAATCCAAAAACAATTTGTGCAAGACGAATAAAATTCGATGCGTAGATTTTATATGATATCTGTTTATATGATGAGTAAATATAGATTAAATATGTGGATATCTATCAAAATTTGAATAAAATCCATTCAGAGGAAATCAGTCTGTTTAGCTATTTAAGCACACCATGGGCTTATTAACTGTATAACAAATAGTTGGATAAAATTTGTTACAATGATTTATCATTTAAAATATTCCTTTTTGCACTTTGAACTAAATCTGCCAAAAGGGTTAATGTATACCGGCCTATATTCTTGCAAGAATTTAATGATAATAACTCATAAATACAATGACTTAAATAAATTAGAATTGGAATGTGATTTTGTGACTACAATTATAATTTGGTGTGTCGGAATGTCAAATTTAGTCAGTCAAAGAAATGGTTTCCGAATTGCACCAATATTTGCATTATTATATTAATCGTGTTTCAGTGATAAATCTCCAATGTTCTTAAGATCACACGCTTGTAATTTCTTTCATGACTATCATCCATCACCAGCAATTAGTTAATAATATACATGCGCATCTATTAAGAAAGTTTCGGGGAAACAGTCCCTATTGGGTTGAATTATATGTCTATGAAGACGATAACTAATAAACCCTTTAAGCTATACGAATGAAATTTATGGATTTTTATAAAGGGTTTTCACAGCAAATATAAAGTTTCTGACAGTGTTGAAAAAAATTCGAATGAAGGCAAATTTGTTTTTATGGATATTCAAATGTATATTAACATAATAACAAAGCTATCTAGATGGATACATTAGTTCATAGATTTCAAATTTTAAATTTAGATACCTACCAGACCAAAATACTGTTTGCCAATATGTTTGTCTGTACATTAAGAAGCTGCAAATGCGATAGCTCAAAAACGCAATGGTTTAACTATACGAAATTTGATCTTGGTTTTACAAATACGACTATAAATCAGTGCCATACTTTGGTTTTAATCATTCCGAAAAAAAGGAGTCCAAAATACACATAAAGTTTTCATGGTTTTTGTGTATTAACAGCGTCTCAACGATGAATCGTCAAAAAACTACATTCATTCAGACCTTTTCGAAACTATTATTTACTAATAGCATTCGGTTGACAATACACAGGTATATTTATTGCAGAGCATGTGAGAGGGTACTGGGAAGACCACAACCACTGGTTTATAATTTAATTATACACAACTAGCTAATAAGTTAAGGGATACATCGTATTCTAAAACAAAAATATATATTAACAGCGATTTATAAGAATTAACAAACTTTGTAATTATAATTTACGACTTATATTTTCTTCTTTCATTCCTTAGCAGCTTAAGCCAAATAAACACATTTTATATCAAAACCTATAAATGCCTAAACAAATATGACATTTAAAGAAACAAATATTCATTCCTTCATTTATACAATATGATGTATAAGTTCGCATTGTATATCAAAACAGTGGTGGATTTTTAGACCAAAGATTTTCTGGTCATGTTTATTTGAATAAAGAGCGAGTAAAAAATGAATGAAATCGAAGGCAAAAAGAGCAAAAAGACCTTACACCATTTACTATACGAGGAGAAAAGTACGATGCTTGATGAGCTCTTCGTTCATACTGTTCGAACATTCCACTCTAAAGTACTCCATTTTCGAGCATCTACCCTCTAGTCTATAATCTTTTGAGTCATCAAAAAAAACCTACCTTGCTTTTAATATTTTTTATATCTCTCTCAGCGGTCGTTTTTGATGGTTTATCGTTGAACGGTGAGATTGCTCATTTCCCAGTTTCTCTCATAATGGGTATTTGTCTTCAAGAATTCTTTTAATTAATAAGGGTATTGGCTAAGAGCTTTGTAATAAGACTGGAAAATTAATATAGTAAAGACTTTTATCAAAAAAAGTAAAAATTTTATTATTAATAAAAGTTATATGATAGTCTCTCATATTTGCTAATCCATTACTTTAAACTGTGTTTAAATATTAAAGTCTCATGATAATAAAAAATGAAATGGAAGCTGAAAACGTTTATAATTAAAGTTCATGATAAAGTTTCATTTAAAATATGCATGAAACACAACGTATTTTTCTAAATACCTATTTTATTAACTCACAGAGAGATATATACTCACACATTTATGTTTACATATATATTTTACTAAAAAGAAATATTATAAAATAAGATTCAGAATAGGATATAAATGTTAATGTTCTCGAAAAATATTTATTTGCAATGTACTACAAAATATAAAAATGAAGTTCTTTTGAAGAGAAAAAAAGATATTTCTCAAAATAATTTTTTTTCGTTTGCTTCTCAAATTGTTTGATGCATAAGCATTTAAAGTTGAAGTAGATCAGATACACTTTCATTGTTGTATTTCGCTATTTAGCAAGAGCAATTAATCTGTCAGAATGGTCTATATTCATGATATAGGTTTCAAAGCAGTATTTTACATCTATATTCCATTCAATAAACCTGAAATCTGAAAATATTTAAAACTATTTATTGTAAATGAAATAAACTGATGTCGGTCTTGAACTAGCAATGAGAACGTGGAGAGGGCCTGATTTATTTATAAAAATACAGATTCAGATATTGACGTATGTAATTAGAAATATCAAAATTCTGAATATTGTTACGAATGTGTAATGGTGTTCCTAGCACAATTAATTTCATCGTTTCGATAGGGGCTGATAGTATACCTGATAAATTATCAATGGGCTTTATATCATAATGTAATCTTCCAGAATTTTAGCAATAGGACCTATAGAAGGCGAATCATGCTTGATTGATCTTGAATCTTTTTTACCGTGCTCCGAAAGTTGTACAAGACATACTATTTCAGAGTAAGACAGTCATATAGTGACGAATAGGTTGAATCAGCCAACCATTGAGTGGAGCACAAGCGATTAGTGGATCAGTAATTGAGCCTTAGGTCGACTCCTGGAGACAATTATTGAATCAGCATCGAGTCTTTCGTTAAATAGTCAGTCGTATAGTAGTGAGTTGGCAGTTGGTACAGCTAAAGCAAGGAGACTGTGGGGGATAGCAACTGTTTAGAGAGCCCTAGTGAATAGCTATGGAGATTTTCTCTTCCTGCTGAGTTCTGTTTGGTCGCATTGTGTACTGCTGTGATTGTTTATTACCGATTTCTACTTGCTGGGCGCTGCTTGTTGTAAATGTTGCTGAATATAGGTCACGTACGTCTCAACTGTGTTTTGTTATTTGTGTCTTCGCGTTAATAAACTTCGTTATTAATTATTGAGTTTTGTAGACTTCATTACCATACACCTACTACAGAGAATCTGTTTGAATTAAGAGAATTTTCTGTTACTATACACCATACGAAACATATACTAACCGGAGTTAATGAAGAATTATTTATATATGTATTTTTAAGCAATGATTTTTTAATGGAAATATGGCAGTTCAAAAGGTATTAGAGTATTTTTTTTACAGTTCTCAATTTTTCGGAAATTTTCTGTAAATTCAGTTATTATTTACATCAATAAAAATTTTATAAAGTGAAACATAGAAATTTTATTCAAAATCCAAAAGAAACAGTTAATTAACCAAATTAATTTTATCAAGGAAAATGAGTGTTAACAAATGAATTATTCCGTGTGGTGGTGGTTAAAATTTATACATTATTTTCTATTCCTTGAATAATTTAAAGAAAAAAATGTTTAAAGCATATTTTATTTGTCCTTTTCCAGGTCTTTGATGTCACTTGATTTAAACCGAGTAATATGTTTTTATATGTATTACTGATTTTAATATGAGATGAAAGAGTTTGATGAAGGTTACATGGCAGTAAGAACATATTGCAAATATACAATGAATGGATAATTTTAAATATTTATTTGGATGTACTTAATTAATTAATTAGCCTGGAACAAATCAATAATTTTAAACGAACTATTTCTAAGTTGTTTTATTTCCATTTTAATTACTTCGCTTATAAATAATAACTTGAGGAGAAAAAGTTTAACGAAAATTTGAAATCTTATAAATAAATATTTCTTTCAGATAATCATTCCCAAGTTATTTTATTTCTTATTTAATTATTTCGCTTATAAATAATAATTTGAATAGAGAAAAGGTTAAAACATTAAAAAAAAGGTTAAAGGTTAAGTATATGAATCTCTCTTTGTTGGGTGTATATGTATTCTCATTATGTATTGTCTCTTTTTTTATTTTTTCTCATAATTAGTTTTCTATTCTCTCTTATACTGTCTCTGTGTATTTTTTATCATTCAAATATTTCAGAATTGTATCTGGCAAAAATTCTGTGTTTTGAAATATATATATATTCTGTATGGCAACGCCAGTGGAGGTTCTGAGTGTTTTTGGAACTTCTGGCCGCACGCTGCTGCAGGCTTGAAAATCAAAATAAATGTTTTTCTCCGTGTGTGTTAAAGAGAGTTTTTAATCTGTATCGATTACTCTTTGTTTTAAAAAAGTGAACTGCTTTGTAAGAAAAACTAATCAATTTCTACATCAATATCAAAGAATTAATCTACTTTAAAATTAATACAAGTCGTTGATTTAATAATTGTACTTTAAATTATTATAATATTATCTATAAAATTTCTGCTTTTTCATCAGCCATTACAGTCAGCCAAAACGAAGACTGAAATTATAATTCAATAAACAATCTGATCCAACAAATCTATCACAGGTAAATTCTTAATAAAAATTAAAATGAAATTATTTATAATATTTATTGTTGTATTAAGTTATAACAAAGCAAATCTTAAATTCAAAAGTTTATGAATTCAATAACATAAAGCCATTATCAAACTAGAATGAAACCGGGATTTTTTCTTTGTTTGAAATATCGATTTAAAATTTAGCATTTCATTGACACTTTTTTATAAACTTTGGTAAATATAATGTAAAACGAACAGCTGTATGGAATTTTTTGCCATGTGCCTTATACTCCATAAGAAAATGAGAAATGATTGATTAAAAATGTTTTTACAAACCTGAAGTCGAGATAATAACTTAATTTTATTTCTTTTGGCTACTTTGGACATCTGATACAACAGACTCAAAGATTCAATAATGATTCGAAAAATAAATTTCAAAATTATTTTAAAGTGAGAAAATTAAACGAGTAAATGAAAGTACCTGTTCTGATACTTGAAACATGTTTGAAGAAAACTATTGATCTTATTAAAAATGAACTAAAAGATTAAAAATATTTTTTTATATTAAAAATTGTTTAAAAAAAAATAAGAATCGAAGACGTCACTGAAAAAAACACACACAATTTGTTAAAGAACATGCCCTGTATATTGCAAGAAAGAAAAGGATTTTAACAATCAACGATAATTAAAACGTTTTTATTAACATAACTAAAATTATTTTTATTTTCTTTTAGTCAATGTTAAAAAAATGGATTTTAACATTTACTATTTTATTGATTTTTGATATTTTTTTTCACTATTTTGATTTATTTGTTTGTGATCTTTCTTTTTTAATATTCCTGTCTAAGCATATACTTATTCCGCTTTTCGTCATTTATAATGTTAATTGTCGCATTCTGCGATTTCTCAAAAGTCAACGAAATAATTTTCTGTAGAAACTGAAATTAGGACTTTCAATCTTAGTACAGATTCAACTTTATCATATAAAATATTTGCATCCAATGTGACTTTAAGACCGGAGCATTCGATTCAATGTCTCATAACAATGCCAGAGGAATACAAAAGGTAAAATACTTTCAAAAAGGGTACATGTGTTTATCAAAAATGTGGAAAAATATCATTATCAAACTTTATATTCTACCATTGAATAAGAAATCGAATATTCTTGCATATAATTATCCAAAAAATTTAACAGCTAATTTATTAGATACACTAAGTTTACACATTTCCCTATTTATAAATAATGGAAAAATAGTGTGTATCAATAGAAAAGGTACTGTTTGAAAAATAAAACGTTCATCAATTTCCATTTCTATTTTTATTTTTAAAAAGCGCTTTATCCCTGATATCTATTGCCACAACAAAAATAAAGAAATCAATTGGTAAAAAAGGTGCGTAAAAATAAAAAAAGAAATAAAATTACAGATTCCTGCTTTCCATTTGGGCTTTGATACCAGTTTTTCATTTTGAATTCTATATCTTCCAATAACTTGGCGTGTTTCAGATACATAATCCTCAATTCTGTGTTTTCTAGATTAAAGCGATCGTTCTTAGGAATAAAACGAATCTGTGCTGTCTATTTTATCTCGCTGCCATTCATCTTTGAATTTGTATGTTTGAAGAGAATAGAAAGAAATAGCAAAATTTGATATTGCAGCTTGATACTTGATCTTGGATTTACAAAACTTGCTAGTCCCAGCCAAATGGATACAAAGTGCGTTTCTGAAAATTTGTAGAATCTTATAAAGAAGCGGATTTTTGCCGGATTTGCATTTCCGAGATGCTTTCTGTTACGGCGTGTTTTTATTTTGATACTATTTACTTTTAATACATTATGGGCGAACTTTTTTATTTTTTGCGAATATTTACTTTTATTATATTTTCTGCTTATGTTTACTTGCATTACATTTTTCATGTATATTTACATTTATTATATTTTTTGTCACGACCAGTTTTATTTCTGATGTCATCAAACTGATTTGTTTGTTTCAACGTTGTTTGAAAATAATTCGAGATCCATGGTCACATCTGCAGGCCGAGTTTTTAGTATGTTTATTTATGGGCCATCCTCGTCTTGTATGTCAAAAATAAACTGTTTATGTGTGCAAAAATTATCTTCTTTAGTCCAAAACGACTAATTAATGAGAATGTTTTCCCCTTTAATTCTGTGTTGTTGAAATACATTTTTTGTCACAACAACAATTGATCAAAATATAGAGTGATTATAATTGAGATTGTACTAATATCGATTGTACACCATTCGATAGTTTACCTTATAAGACCATTCCAAAGTGGATATTTAATTATAACCACTCTGTATGTTAAAAAATATATCGCATTATGTACCACATCCTTTATGGAAATGTAGATCTTTTTTCAGGTGCTTTGGAAATGATGGAAATGAGAATATATTTTAATACTACAAGCATTTGAAATAATGACTGAAAGAATATTATTCAAATGTGATTTCAAATACAATGCAATCTAGAAGCGCCGAAATTTTTTTAAAATATGCATGGACAATTGTCGATTTTTTGGCATAGTAAAACATCAAAAACTACGAAATGATGTTTTTTGTCTGACTTCTTTAACCCTTTAAAAAAATTCATGTTTTTTCTTCTTGGTATATTAAAATATTTTTTGGATTAATAAATGGAAATTGGTTTATTTAGCTTATTGAATAGATTTAACTTTACATTAATTAATTGCGTTAGTTAATAATTAATTACTAAATCGAAAAACATTATTTTGTGCGAGATAAGCAAGTGAAGCATCTAAGCTTTTGTCTTATTGCACAAATTTGTTTGAATCTATTCCAACGCACGCAACTTCACACAAAAATTGATGAATTTGGTTCGAAGGATATTTCCCCGGAAATTGTTAAAGTGCATTCAAACTCAATGTGTACTGAATTCTTACAATGCGATTATTCATTCACTGTAATAAATGCAGGCAACCACCAAATGCAGAATTATCCGATGTGTTAAATTTTAAATTACTTTAGCAATAAATGATAATTTCAAAGTACATGTTAATCTAGTGGTATAATTCTGACTGTTATTTTAAAATGACTTTTTATCTATTTTCAAATACTTTCAAATTATAGAAAATTAAGTTTACTTCTGTCTTCTGTAACACTATAGAAGAAATTTAAATGCCTTTCAGAAGAATTTCTTATAAAAATCATTTCAATATATAATCTAAAAAATAATGAATATTCCAAAAGTTAAAAATGCTTTATGGAATAAGAATTGCATTATGCATGGAATTTAGTTTACACTATAATGTTTTATAACTTTGATTGTTGCTTCTTACGATTATTATTTTACACAGAAAATTCTTTTTTTATAAATATAGAGTATGCTCCTGCAAAACGAAAATGTCAATTTCTATATTCTTCAACATCAATAAATTTAAATGTTACACAGAGAATGGCATAAAAGAAAATGGAAAATTAAATTTTCTTTGATAATTAGATGACTAACTGATTAAAAATTCAGCGGAAATGCAATTATGAGCTTGAAAAAGATAATTTTCAAAACGTTTTATAATTAGAAAAAGTTCCACGAAAATATCTTTGATTTTATGCATAGAAATGTTAATCAACTTAAGTAATTTTTAATACTAAAATGAATTAATTTTAAAATTAAAAAAACATTAAAAAATGATTAAAATGTTTACATTTCTTTGGATACATATATTTACTTCAAAGAAAATTTTTCAGGAAATGAAAAAAAAAATGTTTTTTTTTTAAACAGTCAGTTTTAAAAAGGAATCTACATCAAATTGCTTCTTTAAATCTCATATTAAGAAGCAATAACCGAAATTACTACAATTGATATCATTTTAGGATGCAAAAATATTGCTCAACGAATGAAATTTTAATATTAATTAAACATGACATGATAATGAATATAGTTTAACTGAATCAGAATTTTTAGATTTTATCTAGTTGAGGAATAGAAGTATTCATCACATTTTTATTATAACACAGTATTCATTTTTTCATTCTGATCTCACCACATTCTAAAGAAATCGTCTTTAATTGTGAAAAATGTGATTGTTCTTTCATAAATATTAATAAAAGAAGATTTTGCAAAGATGGAATATTCCGAAATCTTTAAAATAGAAAGTAAAATTTATCAAAATATTTCTCAGTATAGTACGGATTTTTTTAATAACCTGCTATATTTTCTCTTATCTTAATGATGCATTTTGCTTGCATATAGTTTATTTTTTTACTTTTTGTTTATTTTAAAAACAACGAAATTAGTGACTGTTATTTCCAAATAAATGGTAATGCTCTTTCTGTCTTACATTTTTCTCATATAAGAACTAAGTGAGGCCTGTTTTTATTTAGGAGGCATTACGTGCTGAGAATAGAACATGTATTTGTACTTTCTTCATTTGGCATATTCATCCCAAAATTTGACATCCAATAATAACAATAATATATTACACTAGATTTGATCTTCACAATCTTTGCTTTTTTATGTTATGGACAGGTAGACATTCTCAACTTACAGATTTGATTTGAAACTTAATAGAATCCACACTTCACAAATTTGTTTCCTTCAGCTCTTTATATTTTGAAACCATTGTGCTGAGAAGCTGACATATGGATTGACTGAGACAAGTCTAGAATGAAATTCAGGAAATTTTCATCAAAATAATAAGGTCCTATATCCGAAGATTACAAATTGTTTCTTTTTATAGTCATTATACAAGAAATTACAATGCATATAATTTTCACAACATTTAACACATAATTTTTTGCACTTTTAAACTTTTAAACAAAAAGTGAGCATTGGTTAAGAAATTATGTGTTCTGACTCATAAAATAACAAATTTCAGAATGCAAATAGCATTTTAAATACCATTAATATTTCATTTTCCATCCTCGCATCTCATTCTCTATTGCATCTCAAACTCAAAAATTTATTTCTATTTATTGCAGAATATATAAGCGTAGAACTGACTCTTGAGACAATAATTTAAAGACAGAAAATAACGTTTTCTTTATCATCATATGGAAAAGTATTTTTGTTAACCAATTACAATTTTATTTCTTTAGCACTCAAAACACAAGAAAATAGTATGTTTCCTTACAACCGTATATTATGCCAATGCATTTTAGTATTTTACTGATGTATAGGCTGTTTTATTCAAAATTCCAAAAAATAAAACATTTCTTATGATAACGTATTTTGATTATCCTGATAATATATCTATTCATCTGTCATAATAAAAAATCCTGCATACTTTATTATAAAAACATTGACTAAATATTTTGAAAGTATATTATTAGAATTCAAGTAAAATTCTGAGAAATTGTATTTTTAAACCAGTATATGTCATTTTTTAAATAGTTGAGATGAACAGAATTAACGTGATAAATTGCTGAAAAGTATCCATAATTAAACTAAGCAAATTCAATTACTTTACAGTGAGATACAGTGAGTATATTTACAGTAAGTATACAGTGAGTATACAGTTTACCCATATTTCAACGGAGATATACAATTTATCCCTCATATTTTTCAAAAAGACCAGTCGTTTCAATTTGATCGCTAAAAGCACTTAAGAGAGTCAGAGGTTTATATTTGTTCAAGAGAAAGAACGAGGAAAAATCCTTCCGCATTCTTTTTGATAGGTTTTATAAGTTGAACTTTTTTACAAGCGAAAAAGTCGAGAAAGTTTGAAAAACGTTTTAGATTTATCGCTTCAGGAAACCTAAAACATGTATTTTAACCCATGTGTCAGTTCTGAAAAAAAATGAAGCAAAGTCTTTTAAAAGTTGTTTTTGAATTTTTTGTATATACAGTCAAATTGAAATGTTATAATTGCATTTTGATAATGGAATCGGTAACTTATGAGAAATACATACTTAAATTTTTTTATATAAGATATATTGAAATAATTTAAACATTTTTATTATTTTACGTTGTGATTTATATTGCATTTTTTAAACAATTCATTTGATCAATGTTTGAAAATAGAGAAAAATTTTAATCGATTTCTGTTTGCCTTCATTATGAACTAAATTTCTGAAATTTTTGTCTTTGTTTATTTTTAATTTTTGGCAAATTATTTACAAGTTTGTTGGTATTTAACATAATTTTGATTTTTTTATTTGCCTTCTTCATTTTGAATTATCTTCCAAGTATGACATACAATATATCACCCGGTAAAGGAAAAAATATACCGGGTGATCCAAAAGTCAGGACGGAATTTAAAATGAATAATTCGAAACGAATAAAGATAAAAAGATTTGATTTAATGTCAGCATCAAATTTACGGATTTTTGTCAAATTCTGATGAACACCCATTCGAAGGAAGAATGTCTTATGGGCTTTGCAAGAATAAAGGAACTGAACACGATTACTACAAACCGCGCCGTGTTAGCTAATGGCAGTTGGGGCACGTTAAATAGGTCGTAACTGCAAAGTTCTCCAAGTTCCCATAACAAAACGATACCTCTGGGGGTGCTGAATCAGGGATGAATCGGTCTCTGATTTGGATCTAAATTCTAACTTGCTGATGGGTGAATGAGTATATGAATGAATTCACCTGTCCCTAAAAAGGATTGTGTCGTGTGTGTTCGAGCAAAGTCGTCCTTTCACCTGAACGGTGCCCGTTAACAATGAAAGGCGCACACCTCTGCCTTAATCGAAACAGCTCTGATAATTCGGCTTGGTTTGAGCAAGTGGCATTACAACAACAACAACTACAAACTGTTAAGTGAAAAATATGTAAAATTTAATACCCATATTCATAATTTAAAATATACATTTTTGTTAAAAGTTAAACCAAATCTGAAGCGTAGATCGCCTGCCTTTTATGCAAGTAAATGCGATAATTCGAAAGCGAAATGACAAATGTGCTTTTAACTATGTGATCAAAACTATGTGACAAAAAGTTCACAAAACCCTTTCATTTTTGTGAACTTTTTGTAGTTTGGTAAATTTAGTATATTTTAATTTCGATTTAATTTTTGTTTACTCAGGAAAGGGGTTTTAATTATTTTAATGCTTTTATGGGTTTTTTTATGCTTTTAGCTGGGATTAAGCAGTATTCGTGCTTTTTCTCTAACTGCAAAATCAAAAATTAAAAAATAAAAATTAATTTTTTTAACTAATTCAATTTTTTGGAATTATTCTTTTGGTTTTACTTTTACGAAAATTCCTTGTTTTTTGCCGGTTGGGAAGATATAATTAATTATATTAAATGAATAAGTTTATACAGGAAGCTTATAATGAAAGTATCATAGTGCATGGCCCGTCGCGCGCTCTTAAAGGGGCACTGTGGATAGCTTTGTGTCATTAGCATTCACAAAAAAAAAAGCTACTGACACAACCGTTAAGTTATAAAAATCTTAAAAATACAAAAAAATATCGTTTATGTGGAAACAAAAAGTGCAAGACCTAGCAGGACCACTTGAAGGTAGAGAACAAATTAATAGCGAAAACTCAAATTTACAAATATTCTGTAAAAATAAAAACCTGAATTATCTTATAAATTGTATTGAATGTAATTTAAATTACATAGGTCAAACTAGCACCGAACTCAATCTAAGAATTAATTACCATACATCTGATACTAAAAACTTGATAAAAAATAAGAATTCTAACTTTGAACTAGAACACTTTCAATGCCATAACTTTAATAATAGTAACTTACATACTTGAAGGCAATGTTAATGACTGAAGCAAAAGACAAGACCTCGAAAATATTTATATCTGTAACTTAAAAACTTTATTTCCTTATGGTCTGAATAGCAAATTAAATGGCGAAGGTTATGGAGATATAAACAATTCATGTATCTATAGAAAATTTAATATCTTCAAAGGTTTTTTGAAAACAGAAAACTTTAGTAAAAGATTTAAAAGAGGTAAAGGTAAAGGGGGTAATTTTCATTTCAATATATTTGAGGAATTGCAGAATTAATGTAATCTGGATCATAATAAAGAAAACATTCACACAATTAGGAAACATATTTATGGTTTTAGAAAAAATAAAATTAAGTGGTCAACAAATAATAAACTCGATGGTTTAAAGTTTAAAATTTTTTACACTAAATGTGCAATTCTAGATCTTATTAAATTTAAGTTTAATACTGAAAAAAAACTATTTATTAATTGATTATGTAAATAATTTAAACAAAGAATTCTGTGTGATAAAATTTTTGGACATCGATTATGAAAAACTAAAGTTTCCTGAAATTATGCAGAATAACAAAGTTTTATTTCGTTTAAAGGATAATACAATAGTTTCAATTGCATTCAGTTATTCAGCAACCTTAATGGAAAAAAAAAATTGGAACTATAATTACTATAGTAAAAATTTAAATAAAATAGGCAAAATAGACTGCTATTGTTACAAAGAAATTTATAAAGATTATATAGATGCTGAAAAAGGGCATGACAGGGGATTTAAAAATTATAGATTCTGGCTCTTTAAGAAATCTAATGGGGAGGGGACTAAATTTAGTCTAAGTGTCTAAATTAAACAGTAAAAAAGTCTTAATTTCTATCTGGCGGGATTTAGATATTTTTATTTCTAAATTATCTAAGAAAAGCCTGGTCTGCTTTTAAAGATGTAGCAATGAAATTTCTGGGCAACAAGAAAGATCCGAATTTCAAATAGATGGTTGAAACCATGCTGCTGGCGTATAAAAATTTAAGCTGTACCACGAGTTTGAAGGTTCATTTTCTAAATTCACATTTGTAATACTTTCCTGCAAATTTGGGTGCAGTTAGTGAAGAGATGGGTGCGAGATTCCATCAGGATATCCAAAAACCGGAAAATCGTTATCAGGGAATACTGCAGTGATGGCAGACTATTGCTGGATGCTGCACTCCGATGAACCAACAAGGGCACATGGACGGAAAAGCCGCCAAAACAGTATGACTGGTCAAAAAAGATAACGACACAAATGAAGGTGACTTTTTTTACTTGCATCATCACTAAGACTGGTTAAAATTAAATTTAAAGTTAAGTACATAAAATTAAGTGTATCAATATAAAATTTCGTGTACCAAATTTATTACATTTAGACTAATTTTGTTTTAGTTTTCAATAAATTTTTGCCTCCCCCCCTCCCCAACGGACATTTGATATGCTTGGCTATGATATTGTAAAGTATAAGCCATAAATTTAATTAAATTAAATACATTTTATAAAAAAACCGTTTTAAATCTGTTAATATGTTACCTATTTTCGATGTTTTGCAACATATTACAAATTTCTAAAATTGCGTTTTACAAAAAATCCTAACGTGATGCAAAAAAAAAAACTTATGTCACATTCAAAATCAGCGTAAAAAAATACATAGGAATCAATAGTCAAAAGTTAAAAAACATGACCCATGCAGGCCGGTGTTATCAAGATATTTCAAAGGATAGTGATTTATGCAGAAAATTGCAAGTAATTTTGTAAATTTCCTTACAGTAAGCGAATATAAAAAGATGTCGACAATGATCTAAAGAAAACTTTCAAAATATATTTCAGCATTGATAGCATGATTACAGAAAACTGTTTTCAAAAATAGTGGAAAATAGTTCGTGAAAGAATATAACAAATAAAGAATAACCGAAGACAAATAAATCTCTAAGATTAAAAAGGTGTTTAAGATAAGTTTTGAAATATTTGCAAAATATCAGCACAGAAAATATAATGAAGAAAATAAAGATAAATATTTGTCTTGGTATTGGAAAATGTAGGGAAAAGATGAAAATTAAACCCATGAATAGAGCATAAAATGTCCAAAAAATCGTTGAATTCTTTTTTACCATGCAATTTTCCAATCTAATTTCGCTTAAATGATATACTTGGCATTACTCAGAGGTTAGTCCGTTTTCTATAATATTTTTAACGTAAAAACGTTACTTCTTCTCTATTTTTAAATAACATTCAAAATCATTTCGTCGTTCAGATGAAATTGAAATATCATTTGAATCGCACAATTTTTAAAATCGACCGATATCTAATCTTCTGTATAATTTATTAATATTTGTTATATTAGTATTGCCAATTTTATTTACAAATCCTGAAGAATAAACAGCTTATCTTCATTTTCATAAATCTTCATGTTCAGATCTTCCTGAATCCCAAAAGGCCATTTTGGGAATCCGTAGACCTATTAACACAATACCATGTATATAATTCCAGCTAGATTGATAAAATTTGTCATACCTTTAAGCAAAATTTGAAGATTTACTTCAAATTTTGAACAAAATCCATTCAGACGAATTTGTCTATTCAATTGTCTGAGGTGTCATATTATACACAATAACTTCAAAAGAAAATACATATACTTATTAAAAATCTACAATGTTGGTTTCCAGCACAGTTTGTTCTATCGAAAGACTATTTTACAATCAGCTCTGCTTTATGTTGATCGGATACTGGATCAATGGTCCTCTGTCTTAGTGAAAAGTTTGTCAAACATGTCGTAACAAATTTGGCTACAAAATAAATGATAATAGAATGTTCAAGAATTTTGTCGATAAGACTGAGAAAATGTGAGTTAGTTCGAGTAACTTTTTCTGCCCTGCTCCAGAAACTACAAAATGCCTGCTATCCAAGACGAAATCTCAGAATCAAATAGTGAGTCATCAGTTAATTAGTTGAATTAGTGCAGCGAAGAGAAAGCTTTCAGTGGAATCCAAGGAATTAGAAGATTGAGAATTGGTACACAAAGCTGAGTTTCGGAAACAAGTATTGAAGCAATATCGAATTGAGTGTAGAGTAGTCAGTCAGTCGACGTTGGGTACAGCTAAATCAAGAATACAATGGAGATTAGCATGCGTTTAAACAGACTTTCATGAATAGCTGCTTAGATTCCATACTGCTGCAGAGCTCTGTCTGCTCGCTTTGTGTACTGAGATCGTTTTGTAACTACCGATTATTACTAGTGAGCCTTTGTGCGTTACTGTATAATACTTTTGTATGTGTAGGCTATGTTTTATTTTGTCATCTCTGTGTGTGTAGATATGTGTGTGTGTGTCTGTGTCCATTATTCTTACTTATAACTAAAATTTTTTACAAAGTCTCTATAGCCATTAAAGTAATTTTTAAAAAGAAAAATCTAAAAATAAGCTGGTAATACGTTGATAAAGTTGATACGTTGAAATAATCTAAGCTGGTATAACAAAAGAAAAATGTAAACATACCTTTTAAAATGACTGTCAGAGACATACAAAAAATGTATCAAAACATAAAACTTCGAAAGTATCTGCATGTAGTTATCCATTACAAGTGAAACTACTTCAAAACTTCTCTTATTTCAAATGAAATCTCTGAAGAAATTTTAAATATTTTGTTCTTTGCTTTCTTCTTTAATTCCAGATGCATTTGAAATTTCGATTTGACAACAAAAGAGAACATATTCGGTTCAGAGAATTAGAGTCTCTCTTTTTTCTTTTTCTCCGCAAAAATCTGTCGAGTAAAGTACGATAGAAAAGTCTATTACCTGTTATCCCATTTACTGGAAAAGTTATTTCTTTTCCATTACAAAACGAGTCTCTTCATCCAAAGAGTCAAGTATTTTATCCCTTTATTTCTCCCGTTTCTCTTTTTGTTCCGACCGACCCGTTTTATAAAACAGAAAATGCTGTTTCGTCCATTTTCGATGCTTGGAAATTTTATTCAACAAGAATGGAGTGCTCACGATGCAGATGGGAGATTGTTTTCATTATTTTTCAGCCATTTACCCCGTCTATGATTTTTGTATGAGATAAGGGGGGTCGAAAATGAAATGGAAAAGTAACCCTAACTGAAAAAGATGGCTTAATGAAACGGAAAAGTAACCTAGGTTGGGAAAGAGGGTATGATGAAATTGCAATGTATAAAGAACACCTGCATGCTCATAAAAATTTCGATTAAGGATTTCGATTTATCATAAGAATTATGATTAATATAAAAAGACCCACACTGCTCATGGATTGGTTGGAAAGAAAAGTCAGTTTTATTTTCTTTCAGTTTCAAGCTTTCATTCGAAGCGACGAAGGAAGTTTTAGTCTTTCTTTGTCATTTTTTTTCTGGAACTAAATGAGTTTCTGAAACATTTCTAACTTAGTCAATAACTATCAAAGAAAAATATTCTGTATAAAATTCCTCAACAATTAATAAAACCATTTTTACAACATATTTTCTTAACATTTTCAATTATTTTTTAAAAAGTATAATTTTGAACTGAATGCAAACTGCACGAATACAGAACTAAGCTTAATATTATATGAAAAGTCGAAGTAATTGGAAAATATACATGCTGTATTAGAAACACTAATGAAATAGATAGTAAAATATCCACTACTCAATACGATTCTGCTACTGAGGAGCGAATAAACATTGGAGACGCGATATCACTAATCTATCTACACTTGGAACACCATTCAGAAATCAAAAAGTGACACATAAATATTTGTTCAGAATTGACTTTTACAATACCGATGGAAAATGTATTTGGAATTACATAGAATGTTGGCAAATAACTAGAAAAAGAAGAGAATTTATGTACTGGTATAAGGTTCCTTGCCTTAGGGTTATGAATTTTTGAAAAGCAAGAGTTCTGTGAAGTTTAAAAGAGGAACATGTGGAGCTTAAATTATTCATAAACATAATCTCTGCTGTACATCTTGCCTCAAAGTGTGAATCTCAAAAACATCCTTTTACTCGTTTATTTTATATTTTCTGCCATGATTTTAAATAACATGCTTATCTGATAGCTCATAAGTATTAGCATGTTCATAATTTATCCTTATTTGCTATAATCCCTGAAGTTTCAGAAAAAAAATTTCTTTCTTTTTCATCAAATATATATATATATATATAGCTGAGAAAAAAAAATTTCTAAAATGTACAGAATATTCTGAAAAATAGACAGCTGCCTCAGATTGAAGAGTATTATATTGAAATTTATTTAAAAATTTAATAAAATGTCAAGCGAGCTAAAAATTAATGAATTATATATCTCAATTTTTTTCAATTCAGTTCTTTATTTAATGGTTTTACATTGATTTAATATTAATTTGTATTGACACCTATATTTTTTATTATCTTTTTTCATTTCATTTTGATATTATACTTTTTTCAATTCGGTAGAAAATATCAAAGAATTTTCCAATCAGATTTATTCTATTGAAGTAGCTCCTTGTAAGTTTTATTGCTGCTTGTTTACTCTGGTAATTATGAATTATAAATATTTATTCAAAGTTTAAAAAACTTGGATTTCAAATTAAAAGTTCTAAAGAACCACGTTTTTCTATTTACCGATATAAAATTCCTTATAAAAAGATTTTTTTTAAAAGTGGCCATAATATCGTTTTATATTTTTATCGATAGATAATTCATAGTTAAAAGGTAAAATAAAATCATCATTTTAAAAAACTATTTTTCTGAAAAAAATCAATTGCATATTATTGCACAAGGAATTCGCGCAATCTAAAATAGTTTATATAGATGCATTAGTTTGGAAGCGATGTCCTTAAAAATAATCGAAACATTATTGTTTATCTGGTTTTGTCTTAGAAAGTAATAATCTTTTTAGAATTTTTTACCAATTATTTCTTTTTTATCCTCTATTTTTATATTTCCTATTTGGTTTTCCTGATTATATACCGTAACCCAGAAACGTTTGAGAATGAAAGTCACAAAATTTGATTTCTGTAATTTAATTGGATATATTATTGATATGCACTTAAACAGTTAAATCAATGCATAAATGAAATGAGTTGACTTGCACAAACTATAGAAATAATTTTTTAAGGTTATAATTTCTTTAATAAAATATTTGTGGCTTCTGTTTTTGTATTAAAAGAAATAATCAGGATATTTGTGATATGATCTGAAGTTAGCAAGATTTCCAGAAATCTTTAAAGAAAGTATTTTGCTTCAGAATGAAATATTTTGTACATGTTTATGTCTCATTACTCTTTGTTAAACATAGCGGTACTTGAACAAATATACTCAGGTAAAATATACTACTTCCTCAAACAATGAAAGACGAGCAAAAATGACGAATCAGGATTAAAATTTGCATAGAAGTTCACATTTGTTTAAAATGTTAAGGAAGTTTTTGGCGAACATTCAGTATAGTGCTAAGCAGAGCAATTGCATTCTATTGAACATTAGAACTGGTATTTTATTTGCATATATAAATATCTATATAGCATCTATAAAATAATATTATTAATTCATAGATGCTATATAAAATTGCCCGGTTTTTTTAATCAAGCAAAGGATATAGCATTGTTTATACTGTAATTAGTACTAGGTACTAAAATTATTCAAGCTTAGAAAAGGAATACTACATACGAGTAAAATTATGTGGTAAAATAATTATCAACTTATTAATGAAAGAAATTGGTTGAAAAGGCAAACTTTAATAGCTAAATACATTTTTTTAAAACTAGTTTTAACGAACAAATTTAAAAGACAGTGTTGTTGTCTGGTCCTTAAAGAGAGGCAAAATGGCAGATTCTAGTTACTTAAAAATCATTTGGAAGTCATCGCCCTTTAAGTGTTATTTAAAAGTTTTCGGATTTTCTTCGGCTTCTGTAAGGAAATTGTACGAAATAGCAAGCCAAAAAGAAAAAAAAAATCTTTTTCTTTTTTAAAATCAGCTATATTCTCGTTATCAAACCGTTTTTGCATGTTCTATTCAAATAAATTCCAAATAACTTTTCCTTATTATTTCATCATTCGCACATAAAAAGCTTTTATGCTCTTATTGCTTATTATGGTTTGGTTTTAGTGAATATTCCAGAAATTTATTTTTAATCTTCTGTTGTGCAATTGCTGTTTGATTTTTCAAGAATAGTTCTTTTAAATGAAATTGACTTTGGAACATTCAACATTAAGATAATTAAAAAAGGTTTATGGGATGGAAATTTATTATTCAAATTAATAAAGAATTTTGTTTCTTTTACATTTTAAATAAATGACTATTGCATTTCACAACGAAATACACTTTTCAAAGAGACAATGATGTGAAATGTGTTGCGATATTACTGACAAGAAAAGCTTATTTTTTTTAAACGATATCTTCTTTTTATTTGAGAATTATGTCTTTTATTTGCACGTTATTGAAAATGAAAAAAAATCATTATTTTACATCCTGGTCTATGAAATACTGTATTACTAAAAGATTTTGACGAACTCCCCATTTTAGACATCCTTAGTTCGAACTTTTTAAAATGATGTCCGTTTGTCTGTCTGTTACAAAGATAACTTAAAATCGCTTTGAAACAGACAAATGAAATCAGACATTCGATCTTTGGATTAAATTTTTAAATTTCTATTAAACTCCTAGCAAACTCTGTTCAGTCTGAAAGTCTGTCTGTTCGACTGTTCAAATAAAAATTAACTCGATAGCAACAAAATGAAGTGTGGGTGATAGATAGAATTTGCTGCAATAATAACAACCATAGTGAAGATATTCTAATTTTGAGCTCAATCCAACAATGGCTCAATCGTTTGTCGACCTATACTTTCAGAAGCATGTAAACCCAATAATTGATTCATATGTGATTTTTGTTGTTAAAGTACAGATCTATGTAAAAGCTTTGTTCCAATTGATAAGACAAATTTCGTTTGAATCACAAGTTTGATTTTTGATTTTATTAACCGCATATCACAGAGTAATTACAAAAAACGCCCAATTCACACAATAGATTCAGTAAAAATATTAAATTCACATCAAAAGTTATTAGTATTTCATAATTATTGTGTCCCAGTAGCATGCAAGGTGTACTTCAGAAAAATACCTTTATTAGAAAGTAGACGGGAAAGTTTTAGAGAGATCACTTCTGCTGTTTTCATTTTGTAGCAAAATTATCAAAACTTGGTTCCTTGTGATAGCTCTATAATGTTGTTTCAATTTTGAAAGAATCTCGGGACATATTTAATATGTCTTAAGTATCGCTTGCAGAATTATTGTTATTAAAATAAGAAGAAATCAAAAATACATAATATTCGATTATCCAATGAAATTATCATTTACTCTTTCAAGATTCTATCCTCCAGGATAACATTACAATGTTAGAACCTTTTCAGCAGTTTATTTTCAAACTGTTAGTTATTAAAAGTTAATTCAAATACATTACTATTTACATTACAAACTAATTACTATTTATTTAAACAAAACATCATTCATATATAATATTTTTTGATTAATTAATTTTGCAATTCATGGATTGTTGAGTTTTTATTATTCGTCTGCCATTGGAAACAAAGTATGACTGTTTTAATATTCTAAATATTTTTAAAACTTCCCAATTTCCTTAAACTTTTCCAATTTTTTTATCTTGAAAAATTCAATATTAAATATAATCAGTATGGATATCTTAGAAAAAGAAATATCTGGATTTTTCTGACACCTCGTTAACTCTCAAATACATGTTCTTTAAAATTACTTCATTTATTGGTTAAGCTTTAACAACATACCTATCATTTACAGTTCGGTTTTTTCTATTTTTAATATCAATAATTTAACGAACAATCTTTTTAACCGTGTTTTTTCATTAACTTTCATTTCAAACATAGCAAACGTTGCAAATAATGTTAAGTGAATAGTATAATTTAGCCTTTATTTTCAATAAAATAGTTCATTGTCTTTTTTTACTTGTAAACAAAATTATGCCATTCACATAGAATATTTCTTCTTATGATATGAACGAAATGATTTTAATACACTCATTTTCACATGTATTTTATAATTATTTAAGTGACTGATCGAAAGAGAAAATTCGTTAGATAAATTAAAGATTTTAAATTTTCATAATTGTGTTGCTATATGAAGGAAAATAATTGTTTGTATGCAGTTTAGAAAGTATTTTTAGCCATTGCTTAGCGCGTCTTCCACTTTCTAATCCGATATTTTTTAGTATAATTTTTTTTAAATGGTAGATCTTAAAAAGAGATTTATAAAGAGCTTCAACTTTAAGGAACTTCAAGCCACTATAAAAACGCGGACTATAAAAAGTGCAAAAAGTTATGTTATTTTCTTTAAGGTCTTATCTTTTCTTTGATACCCTTTCTTGTTTCTGTGAGATTTTAAGATAATTTTTTTGTTTTTTTTTTTTTCTTTTTTTTTTTTTTTTTTCATCTTGCTTTTGCTTTTTGAGGATCAACTTAACTCAACCATCAAGTAATATAACAATCTCTTTTGATAAGAAAATCCTTTTTTCACCTAATGCGTCAAAGATTTTCGTAAAAATAAATTGTTTCCTCGG
>JAPMOQ010043861.1:1045940-1090104 GCA_026543055.1 Argiope trifasciata | reverse complement strand
TGTCGTCATTTTCAGATCATGTATCACAATACAAGCTTAGAATTTTTCCATTTCATCTAAGCCGTTTTTTTTTCTTCAAGACAAAATATAAAAAGAATGGATGAATGAAATGCGATGAAATAAAAGGAATAGAAATATGCAAAAGAAAGGCAGCTTTATTTTATTCCCAAGAATGGAAACTCTAATCCGAAAAACTGGAAAATGTGGGTCATGCATCCGATGTACCTTGAAGATATAGACATTTGCATGAAAAAAAAAAAAAAAAAAAAAAAAAAGAAATAGGAAAAAATGTTTTTTGAAAGAAATTTAAGTTTTGACTTGTTTTTGTAATATGCTATAAACATTAAATTTGAAATTTATACAAAAATAATATCTCCGTAAAAGTGTAAATTCAGTGGTATGGTAAAAATCAGTAATTTTAAAGGCATAAAAAGTATATTTAAAACTAGCCGCCTTTGGCGACCAGCTGATTCGCCATGAGTAAAGCGTTCTAAAATTTTCAATTAAATCACATATTCATTAGCCTTGAAGTAATTCCGGGCATTGATTGACCTGAAATTAATATTTTCTTTAAGATGATGGATGGAAAATTCTAAAAGTACACTTTCTCCTAATAATATTCTTTACTTTTATAAATCAGCCAGTTTTAACCATCGGTTATGCTTCCTAAATATTAAAAAAAAATTTCGATGATGTT
The DNA here is from genome assembly GCA_026543055.1 of Argiope trifasciata. Lineage (NCBI taxonomy): Eukaryota > Metazoa > Arthropoda > Arachnida > Araneae > Araneidae > Argiope > Argiope trifasciata. Next base: position 1,089,407 of record JAPMOQ010043861.1, on the reverse strand, counting down.
GCCAAAATATTAAATATATTTTTTTAAAGAAAGCGAGAAAGGGAAAAAAGTATTTAATTAATGATACAGATATTGCAAACGATTACATAAATATGCCATTAAGTCGGGAATTCAATGCATATCCTGTCTAAATTCCATCAGATTTACCGTAAATAAAGAAAAATTATTGAGTTAATGATATAGATATTGCAAACGATTGTAGAAACCTTTGCTTTGCATTTATTTTTTAAAGAAAATATCACATTTTATATTTCTTTTATTTTATCCAGTCACGTGCTGAAAGTTGCATTTCTGTAGATTTATTTTGCGATGATAATTTTTTTTTATTTGAACTTCCGGCATTCTTTTATTTTATCTAGTCACGTGCTAAAAGAACATGGTTAAAATATTTCTTTAAAAATGCGTTAAAAATAGAAGCTTAAGTTATACATTAAAACACTGATACCATTAGAAGGCTAATTTTTTAATCTTTAAATTGATGTAAAAATTATGTTTATGCGATCATATTTTCGGAAGTTATAGCGGAAAAACGTCGAAATTTCGCTTAAATTTTAATTAATTCAAATTCTAATTAAAAATTCGAAAAAAGGGCTCCGAGGTGCACATTCCGGACCTCCAAGGTATACATGTACCAAATTTGGTAGCTGTAGGTCCAACGGTCTGGCCTGTAGAGCGCCAACACACACACACACACACGCGCACACACACACACACATTGAGCTTTATTATAAGTATAGATGAGAGATATGCGTTTTTAGAGATATGTTCTTGAATTATTTAATATTATGTGAGGACATGATATTGTTTAGGTTTAGAGTTCATAAAGGCTCAGATTGCACAGGCAGAAAATTGGCGGTTTATCGTTTTTAAGGCCTTTATGTTTCACAACACTAATTAGAAAATAATAACGTTTGGTAACGTATCGCAAACAAAAAGTTACAACCTGACTGAATTGTCCGTCATGTATCCAATTCTTTTGTTTGTATAGTAGATGAAAATTATTTCAATCTCCAAAATCTCGCCTGAAGATTGCCATCCTGGATGGATACCAGAAATGACAAAAAAAAAAAAAAAAAAGGCTTTTAGAGTTTGCAATAAAAATTGTTATGATTACATTTGGTGAAAAATCTCATCAAGTATTTCGGTCTTAAACTTAGTTTCAATCATTATGACTTTTCTGCAGAAATTATATCTTACAAAACAATTATCTTTCCACAATTAAACTTTGTACTAACTTAAAACACAAAAATTACCTTCTTAATTATATAAATTTCATATCTTTATATTTAATTTCAAATCATGTATTTAATTTATATAATATTTTAAATTCAATTTGTTACACCATCTGAAATAACAGTTTTAAATGCTATGGAGTTATTTATCAAAATATTCTATTGCATGTTTATAAGTAATCATTAACTCAACAATAGGATTTTCACACTTGCTTTTATTTGATCATTATTAGGCGCTTTTAATATGCAATAAACTAATTCTGTTAATTCATTAGTTTCTGCCAGGTTTCTCTCTGATTGATAACTCTGACGCATAATAATAATAATAATAATAGGGTGGTGGGTCTAATGCCACTTTGTCATACCAAGCCCGGAGACCAAGAACGGAGCTCTTTCGAATTGAGGCAAAAGTGTGAGCCTTTAACTGTTAACGAGCTCTGTTAAGATGAAAGTATGACTTTGCTTGAACACACACAACACAGCCCTTTTTAGGGGGTGGTCGAACTCATTCTTCCATCCGCAAGTCAAAATTCAGATACATATCAGAGCCTGATTCATCCCTGATGGCTTTTATACATCCCTTCAAACGTATGAATTTTTCAAGAAATGGGAATGGGAATAATCATAAATATTATAAATTCTGCAAACTATTCTGCTAAATGTACATTTATTCACAATGTTTTGGTAAATTTCAAATGCAGTAGGTTCAAATAAAGATTAAATAAGCCAATAGAGATTAAAAAGCATAATTATTATCTTACTATCCATAAATATAAAGAGTTTGAATTTATGTAATATTTTTCCTTTTATTTGAAAAAAATGATGACATACTCAAATTTACTTATATATATATATATATATATATATATATATGTGTGTGTGTGTGTGTGTGTGTGTGTGTGTATGTGTGTGTGTGTTCAAAGAAACCAAACGTGTTCACTGTATGAGGCTGGAAATAATACATATATGAAATATAATGATAGGGAGAAATTTTCAGTAATTTAGTGAATGGCTTTGTACTGACAAATAAGGGTTTCAAAGCTTTATATAGAGAAAGAATGTTATTTGATCACCACAAATGAGAAAGAAAAATATTGAAAAAGAATTTTAGCAGTAAAGTTTAACATTTCCTCCAAATTTATCCCCAAAAAGAAAAGAGGTTAATAAATTTATCCAGTTTATACGCATAACATTTATCTCTAACCATCTGACTTCCTCTTTCTATTCGATGTTTGGCTACGTTGGCCTAGTTGTTAAACTTCATCATCGGGGTTGGATAGTTCCAGATTCAAAATTTGAATCCATCGTAGATTTATAATGATTGCAAATCCAATGTACATTCTACTTTATGTCATAAATTCAGTGTTATTCTTATTATATAGTTTGAAATGTTGGAGGACATGAAATCATTGTGTGAACCTCTCTTATGCATACAATGGTGCACAAAAGTTTTTTCAAAATTTACTTCGGCCAAATTTGATTGTTCTAGATCAGTGGTCGACAAACTCACTATTCAACAGAGCATATTATTAACAATTCAATGACTGAAATTTCTTCTCAGAGCTATATATATTTTTTAAATTTGAATTTTCAACCGGTACAATTACAATTACAATCGATATATTGTTATTCATTTAGAAAGGGTGCTATCACGCTGGCTTTTACTAAGAATATCCTTAACTTGATTCGTGATTTCTAAGTCATGGTTTACCGACCATTGTTTTAGATCAAACAGTCCTGCATTAAAGGATACACATTCTTTATTAGTTGTTGAATTTACTTCTAATTTAGAGAACAACAATATACTTCCTCTATCTACCTATTATTACTTTGTTTACCTAATATAGATTTCTTAAAAAAGATATAAAAATTCTACTTCCCATCGAGCATAGTTTTATTTCCACTCTAACAACTGCTTTGCAAACAATGTCTAAGTGCCGCGGTAGCCTGGTGGTAAGGTCTCGGCTTCGGAACCGGAGGGTTTCAGGCTCGAGACTCGATTCCACCGAAGATCCGTCGTGTGATGGGGTCTCTTGCACGTTAAATCTGTCAGGCCAAACGTCCTCCCACTGGTGTGGTGAGGGGGGGTGCCACTTCAGGTGTCGTCCTCGTCATCTGACCATGGTTCAAAATTACGAGGTCCGTCCCAAAAAGCCCTCGTGTTGCTTTAAATGGGACGTTAATATAACTAAACTAAACTAAAGCAAGCAATGTCTAGATTATCAATGGAAAAGACAGATTAATATGTAATGGGAAAATTAAACTATTGATTGTACTCGAACATTTAAGTTAAATTAATCTTATAATTCACACAATATATGTTGCATCAAAGTACTGATGAAATTAAGATGAGATTATTTTTACAGTTTGTTTGCCTTACCAGTTATATAAAACATTTTTTATCATATCATTCATTTTCACAATAATTAAATCTGAAAGTTATCAGCATAAGTCATTTTATTCCAGTTTCCTAGGAAACAAATATAATAAAGATCTACCTCAATTCTATTGGTGCAAAGAAAAGCATTTTATATTCAGTGAAATTGTAGATCGTGTATCACACTGCATACTAACAAATCCACCATTTGCAATAAGCCTCTTTTCTCTTTCGATAAAAGATGAAAACCCATGAATGACTAGGAATGAGATAAAATAAAATGCAGGCCGATATAGTGGCAAGAAAGCTTTATTTTATTTCCTGAAACGGACGCTTTAATCCTGAAAACAGGGAGCAGGATGAATTGGATGGATTGCACGCAAAGCAAGTGGAAAATGTAAATTCCTGGATGAAAAACCAGAATAAAGAAACGGAGTGTAAAACACATTTTCTAGCCATTCCGGTTTTTCAAAATTATTTATTTAAGATGAATAAGACTGGATATATTAATGCTTTCTTCTCCAATAAATTCTTATGAAACATCATATATTATTGAAGTTTTCGTTATTTAGCATTATTAGTTATTAGCCGTCTTAGCGATCAGATGGTCAACCAGATTTAATATACCTAAAAATTTTTAATAATTGTTTTTTATGTAGCGTTAACTCTCAATAGTTTATTCTTCTAAATATAATTAAGTTCCCAATTTTGAGAATCATAGTTAATATTTGATAGCACACAACAAAGAACTCAATCTTGGACTGTATTGACTCTGACCTTTATTGAACAAATCACCATACATATATATACAAAATTTACAACATAGGCGCCATCTGGCGTTGGTTTTGCATTCCAGAAATCGGGGGGAAAACATGCTCCCTCCGTTGATATGTTCCACATTCAACAATTTACAATTAAGTAATTTAAAAGAACAAACTCAGAAATGGACGAACACAGTAAATAAAACTTCGTATGTACATGATTAATGTGTCAATTCAACCATAAACCCCTTTTGGATTGAAAAAACGTTTAACAACATTGAATTAATATTTTAAACTAGCATAGACAAAAGAAAGACACGAGAAATGGCACGCTTATGTTCACCTCTCTCAGCCCTCATTTTCTCGACTAATTAGATTATCACTACCACTACACAACTCTAATTCTGCCTAAGAGCAATTTAAAGGGAGGCATATTGTCTTCAATGAGAAGAACCATATCACCCTACTTTACGTTTTTCTTTCTAAATTGTCATTTATTGTGCATCTGCAATCCATTTAGGTAACAACGATGCCACTTATTCCAGATGAGCTGTACTAGTCTGGTTACTCGTTGCCATCTCTTAAGGGTGCTCTCCTTTAAGTCAAATTTGGTTCAATAATGGAATTCATTGGCCTGCCTATTAAAAAATGGGCTGGTGTTAGGACATTTGAATCATCAAATTTTCTAGTTAAAGACATAGGGGGCCTGGAATTTAAAATTCCCTCTATTTGGATGCAAACGGTTAGAAATTCCTCATAGGTTAAATTACACCTGCCCATGACTCGTTTAAGATGATACTTTACTGATTATACAGCAGCTTCCCATAGACCACCAAAGGAAGGAGCTCTAGGGGAAATTAACTTCCATTCAACTCCTTCTGTGGACAAAAAACCCCGAAAGCTTATCATCTGGCTTTCTAACCAATTTAAAAAGTTTCTTAATCTCCTGATTCGCGCAAATAAAGTTCTTACCATTATCCGAGTACAATTTTGAGCACTTACCTCGGCGACCAAGGAATCTCTTCAGATGCTTCTGATGTGATTTCGCATACAAATTCGATATGAATAGCCTTGATTACAAAACAAATAAATAGGGAAAGATGGATCTTATGCATTATACCCTTTCTCTGACCACGATATCTGATCATAAATGGGTCACAAAAATCTACACCAGAGCAATTAAAGGGATAATCAGGAACCACTCTATCTCTAGGCAAATTACCCATAAGTTGGGAAACGGTGATTGGTCTGGCTTTAAAACAAACTACACCTTCGCGTGATACTTTCGTACACAAAGAGCGACCATGTAGTGGTCAAATTTTCTGTCTTGTACAATGCAGAAAGGAAGAGACTGCAACATGAAGATTTTGCCTATGAAAATTAGCAATTATTAGATCCGTTAATTTATGATTATTGGGCTAAACCACTGGATACTTACTAACATATGGTAAATCCAAATTACCTAAACGTCCACCCACTCTCAATATTCCATCATGATCAAGAAAGGGAACTAGATTTTTGAGTTTACTATTAAGCAAAACACTCTTCTCACAATGGAGGTTTCGAATCTCATTCGAAAATACCTCACTCTGGACCATCCGGATCAACTTAGTCTCTGTCCAATTTAGCTCCGATGCACAAAGAGGGTCTGACTTTACAGATATTCTCACATTAATCACAAATCTTAATACATAACAAAAAAGAATTTTTACATAATTATTACTTATAAACCACAAATCAAATACAGGAGATTGTTTATTATTTGTCAAAATGTACATACTAGACACAGACATTGCAGACACTACATTACTTTTAAATTCACTGGAATACTCATGACCATTTAGCAGAGTGGAGCCTGACTGTACACTTGACAACTTACCCGGCTTTAGAAATGGTGGGCCCTTCCACCATAATTCTGATTTAGAGAGATCACGAGGGCTAAGACCACATGAAACAAGATCAGCTGGATTTAGATGAGTTGGCACATGATTCCAAATTCATCCGTTCGTCAGTCTTTGAATCTTTGAGATGCGGTTAGCTATAAAGGTCTTCAATTGATTTGCCGGCGTTTTTAACTATGCCAAGGTGATTATTGAGTTGTTGTGCAGCACAAATTCATTTACCTCCAGTTTTATACAAGACCTTAATTTTTTCACAAGCTGGGTCAACAGAACACATGCACAGAGCTCCAGCCGTGGAATGGGAACAACTCTTATTGGTGCAACACCCGACTTGCTAGCGAGAATGGTTACCTTTGCACTGTTTCTTTGATCAAGGCACTGCAGGTAAACAATAGCTCAATAGTCTGCCTCGGATACTTCTGCAAATCCCTGAAGGACTACTTTAAACCAGGCGTTGGCCAGAATAAATCTTATTTTTACGTTTTTAATGCACTTGAACGTTGTCACTAACTCCTTCCACTCCTCGGCAATTGGTATGGACAATGCATCATCCCAATCGAGTTTCTGCTGCCACAATCGTTGTAGGAGAATCTTTGCCTTGGTCACCACAGGGCCTAAGAAACCCAAGGGGTATTAATGTCTAGCTATTACACTCAGCACTTCACTCTTAGTATATGATTGTTCACTCAAAATAGATGATTTAAAGACAAAGCAATCTTGAAATGGCTTCCAACTGATGCCTAACGTTTTGACAGCTAGGTTAGGCTCATATGAGAAAGGATGCTCGACCTCTAAAAACAAGGTGCTATTCAGCAACTCAAGGGAATTAGAAGACCACTTGTGAAGAATCTTTCCACATGATTTAAGGGCATCCCGCAGCTGTGACTGTAGTTGCTTGGCCGTTTCCAGGTCAGGCGCTCCACTTACAATATCATCCATGAAGGTATCGTAGAGCAAAACCTCAGAGGCCAAAGGAAATTTCGACTTTTCATCCCGGGCTAGCTGCTGCAAGGTCCTTATAGCAAGAAAGGGAGCGCTGGGCATTCGGTAGGTCACAGTCTTCAAGCGATAAGTTGTGACATCTACATGGGGTCCAACCTTCCACACGATATGCTGGAGGTCTCTTTGATTCGATGTGATATGAATCTTCCTGTAAATTTTCTGTATATCGGCAGTAAAAGCCAATTTATGTCTCCTAAATCGAGTAATTGTATCAAAAACATTTTCCACGACATCTTCTTTCATGAGTATGTCATTAAGACTTACGCCTGCTGAGGTGGGAGATTATGCATTAAAAACTACTCTCAGTTTAGTTGTCCTTTTATCAGGGAGAAGAATGCCATGATGTGGTATCTAGTACTGAATGAGTGGTTCATTCTACTCAACGACTCTCCATATGACCCAGCACTTCATACTCTCTCAAGAATTCTGGATACAATGACAAATACTCCTTATCCCTTTCCAAGCGCTTCCACAACGAGTCAAGTTGCCCAACAGCAACATTTCTAGAATTCCCCAAGCATGAAGGATCCCAATTCAAGGCCATTGACACCATATATCTGCAATCCCCATCTCTCATGTGGGTACGCATAAAATGCTCCTCACACGAGGAAGACTTAGTATTTCCATTATATTCCGCCTCAACATTCTCGATTGCCCAAAGCTGTCTGGGGGGTCTTATTTAAATCATCGTAGAGAAGCAACCCACAATGAACACGATTCTCCTCCTCTTGTTCAACACTACCACTAACAACATAACCAAACATGGTGTTCTGAGGTAGTAAATCAGAATTCGTAACCTGTATCTTCCCGTAACCTTCAACAACTCATAGAATACCCCGGCACCAAGCAACATGTCAATTTTGTCTGGAACATTGAAATTAGGATGAGCCAAAGACACAAGCTCCACGGCATTTACATCGACATTAATTACTTTACTTGGGATTCGATTAGTAATTTTATTGACCACTAACATTGACAACTCCTTCTCGTAGCTTTTATCCTTATTTGCCACAGAAGTTCTAACATAATTCTTTACGAACATCCTCGCATCATTAACATAACAAACCACAGTGTTTTTCCATTTTAAGTTGCAATCTCTCAGTACATGCACTACGACATAAACAAGACTGGGAACCAACATCCAATAGACACCTAACCTCAACCCATTGCGAGAATTTATTCTTAGTAAGAGTGCGAATAATATTCAAAATCACGTTTTTTTTCCTTCCTCTTTCAAGGCTAATTACTACAAATTGGGATTTCGAACTGACCTCCCGAGTTTTGACGCTCTGCTTTGGATTGACAGGAGGTGCATCCAATTTCACTCGAGGCGAGTGATTATCAGAATCCTAACGCGGGAAGTAAATCATTCTATGATGAGGTTTAAGACACAACCAATTCTTGCTTGAACGACATTCACTAAGTTTATGAGGCAAGAAACAACGAAAAGATGATTTTGCTTTATTACTTCAGCTTTGCTCCAAATCGAAAGCTTTTAAATTGCGTTCATAGAGAAAGAGGGTGCGATAACCTCTTGCAGAGAACACAATTAGTATTTTTAGTCACTGACAAAAAACTCTTAGACATATTTTTATCTGTAAGCACACTTAGGGGTTTCTGCCATCTATTTTTATTACACCCACCACATTCATGCTGCCCAATTCATTTGGACTCCTACCTATAGAAGACAAGAAAATATACCGTTCCCGTCCGAGATGTTGGGGCTTAAAGAAACTCTCACCCAGCTTAATTCCAATCTGGGTCTTTAATTCACGATCGAGTGTCTCAAATTCTACCGGAAACAACAAGATCACAGAGAACCCTGAAATCAGTAACCTTGCGCAATTGGTAGTAATAATCAAATGACGCACTCAGACGAGAAGCGAAGTGAACATAGTTCTCAGACGGTAACTTTTGAACCTTTTTAAAATTACTCAAGCATTCTTGGTGGGCTCAAACTCCGTTAGTACCAAGTTCTTAATCTTTCCGTAATCGCACAAATCATCTTGGCTAATATAAGCTGACAAGTTATTCATTTTTTCTCCCAAAACATTTAATACAATTTCTGCCTGTAATTCATTTGGCACGAATTTGTTTTGAAATGCCTTTTCCGAAGAATGAAAAAACAAATTAAATGATTCGGATCTAACCAGAACAGGAATTGTTAAGGTTTTAACACTTCTAATCAAACTTTTTAAATTATCGGCCATGGAACTGGATTCTCCAATTTCAGTAAGCGATTTGTTATTCGGACTGCATTGCAACTTGGTTGTATTAGCAATTTCCAGCTGTTTTCCCATTCGGGCCAACCTTAACCTTTTCAATTCTATCTCACCCTGTAGCTTGTTTTCCTCCCTCTCTTTTTCTTCCAGAATATTATTAATAAAGCTAAGCACAAATTCAACATCGTCCCTATACAAATCAACAGATTCAATCAAAATTTTCCAATCCACCACCATTGCCTTGACCGGAATTCCCAAACCCATTTCCTCCGCCAGAGCCATTAGCTCATCCTTTTTATAATTTAGCTTTAGTGCCATCTCAACGCATACGCCAACCTATGCCATTCACAAGAACAAAACCCCATAACACACTATACAACTATATTAAAATAATTTTACACTAAAGTTTGAACCCAATTCAAAAACCATACAATACAATAGATTAAAACATCTTCACAATAAAATTCGAACCCAATCCAAAATAAATTACGCAATATTATAACTAGATTAAAACCACTTCTAATTAAATCCCGCAGCACACCACTCAGATTGACTAAAGACAGATTGATATTAGACTGCCAGATTAACTATTGGGTTAAGTCCTTCAACTTTCTGACACGAGTGTACGCTTTTGTCTAGGGGTTATGTTACATGGATACAAACCCAATGGTTCCGAGATCGAACCTCAATAATGCACACACTCAAGAAATATAAAAAATTATGGACGCTAAATTTTATAAAATTTTTTGGTCCTTAAGAAACATATTCAATAAATATTCTTCACACTCCGACATTTCAACAAAATAAAAACCACATTTTTATTTTCTGCCATCAAATATGAAACTTTGCATACTGCTATTTTAGAACAAACAGGGATTTAATAATTTTAGGGTAGTTGGGCTTGAAGAAACTCCAGGCGCTGATCGGCGTTAAAACATTTTATGTACTGATTCATATTCTCAAAAGTTACCATTGGAAAAATTCCAAAGTGTCCTTCCTTAACTCTATTAAAAACTAATTAATTCTTTTTTCTGTAAAGCCAGCATGGGTTTTAAGAAATCGATTTATGCTACTATTTTTGACTAGACTGAGTCAGAAGATGGTAAAATTCTGTATTGAAATCTTAACATTCATTGAGAGGTTAAAGCTATATCCATAAAAAATGGCTTTGAGAATAAAAATATCACATTAAATAACATACTTATTTTATTTTCAACCTTTCATAGTTTATACTTTTGATTTTCATAGTCTGATCATTATTGAAAAAATATTTTACTCTTTATCTGCCCATATATAAAAGTATACTTATTTAAATTGTATCCTTTTCATATGAAATATCTCTATTTTTTAACCTCTCATATATTTTATAATCACTTATTGTAATTATTATAGAAAAATATAAGAATTCTTTTCCAAAATATTTTCCCGATAGTATTTCAATTACTATCGATGTTTGTATTTAAGTTCTTAAAAAAAAACATTAAAATTTTCCGATGTCATCGGTAACATACCAGATTTAAAAAAAAAAAAAAAAAAAAAAAAAAAATTATCAAACAGGTAAAATAAACAACTTTGAGCCCTCCTTTCCCCAGGGCCTCTTATTTTTTAACAACATTTTTGAAACTACTTCTGCAATTTTATTTTAAGAAGAATATAGCATTTATGCAATCAAAGTAAGGGTCTTTTTAAATTTCGTAAACTTATTTTAAATTTTTAGACAGAATAGCGAAGCCTTTCCTGTTTTGCTCTAGAATGAATGCTATATAAATTAATCGATTCTTCAATCGTAGCATCTTTTAATTGCTTTAAAAGTTTTGAAATATTTTTAAAATTATTTTGGTTAAGTTTTATTTTAACAAACCAATAATCATAAAATTTATTTACTATTGGAAGTTTTGGGGAATTTGGTTAATAATTTTGGGGAATTTTGGTTTTTTTCCACAAAATTTGCTAATATTATAATAAAAATATACTAAAAAGAATAAAAAATATCTTATTCTGAAATAAGAAATAAAGCTTCAAAAACTTGCATTACCTAAAAGCCCCTACTTAGCTTAAGCTGACTATACCTACAATGTCTTGCAAATACATATCAAATTTCATGTTTCCAGATATAAAATTTCCAAACATGCTGTAAATGGAAGGAATAAACATGCAAGAGAAATCATTAAGATAAAGAACAACCGAAATCATAATCGAAATGTTTAAATTGCCGTTTCATTATTCTTATGGGCTCTCTTTCAGTTTCCAATGTATTTTTTTTTATATTACACATTCAACAATTAGTAATCTGAAAGTTTAATTCAGCTACAGCTATTTTTTATTTCTTTAGAGGAATATTTATGTTTCTCGTAAAATAAGAAGGAATAAAGAGCTCTCTATTTAACGATAAATCACCGAAACGATGGTTGAGAAAAAGATAAAAAAATATTAGAGGAAAAAAAACTCAAACAGCCTTTCTGAAAGAGCATCTAGATAGTTTTTGAGGGCACAACAGAGTAGAGAATGGATGCTCTAGAACGGAGTACTTTAAAGTGGAATAGTTTGAACGGAGGACATTTCAAGCGTCCTCCAAACACATTTTTCGCTGATAGCAGATGGCATATGCTTTGCTCAACCCCACTTCTTTTCCCCTTCTCTTTCTCATTCTATTCAAACCAGAAATGGGTTACCAGAAAATCCCATCAGAAATTCGCCAAGATTTTGATATTCAATATCATCTTTCGACTTATTAACAATAGAAAATGGTGATGTGAAAATATTTTTTCTACTAAGATATTTTAATCTTTTGGAAATTCAAAATATATTCTAGGATTACTTTTATTATTTTACTAGTTTTATTAAAAGGTATTTTTGTAATCAGAGATACTTATATTATGAAATAGATTGGAATGAAAAGTTTCTTCGCAAAGTTATTTTAAATGATTCCTTGTAAAAATGATTGGATATTCGTAGAAATAATGTAAGGGATTATAATTCCGCTGTAATAACCGAAACCATTGTAGTATATTATGAAAAAAATATTTTCGGAAATTGGAAAAATTAAAAAAAAAAATTCATAGCAAATAAATCCGAAACATTAAAAAGATATTTTCTTGAAAGTTAAGATGATGGAAAAATTCTCATGGTGTGATAGTATTTCCAAAAATTATGTAATGGAAATAACAAAGTTTCTGTTTTCAGTTTCTCATTTATAAATATTCAAATAGAAATTAATGTAACCGTCAGAAAATTTTGTCAAGCACACACTTGGAATTACGACTCTCTGTGAACATGGTAACTCAAAAACGTTTTGACTTAAGCTGATGAAATTTTTCCATTTATACCAAATGTATGGATTTTTACAAAATTTTAGAGGGCATATTTTCAGATAAAATATGTCTGTCTGGCAGACCAAGTGCAAGTGACAACAATAACAACAAAACCTAAAGTGCTATTAAATAAAGGCGTATAGCATAGGTTCCCAACCTTTTTTGAATTGGTGCCCCCTTTTCAATAACGCGTAGATAAATAAGAGATAAGAGCGAGATAAGAGATAAGATAAATAAGAGATCTCCCACTCCAGAGAAATAAGAGCGTAGATAATGCATGCTGAAAATAAAAATTAAATAACAAAAATTACTAATAGATAGAATATTGTTGGAATTGAAATGCTACTGAATTTCTTCATTTAAAAAGGAGAAATAAAAATTTTAACTTACCTGTCATAAGGAGAGGCAGGAGTTTTGATGAAACGAAATAAGTCATAATAGACTATTGCTTTTTTAATAAATAAACTGACAGTTTCGGAAAACAATCAAAACGTATACTTACTTATATAATAAAGTATTTTGATCAAAATTTAAAGACATCGAATTTCGATGTCTTTACACTATGTTTGGCTAATCTTTTTGTAAACCTCCGGGCCATATCAACACCCCCTAATTCTTTCTTGGGCTTTTAGCGCCCCCCTGAAAACCTGAAACGGCCACATGGGGGCGTTATCGCCCACGTTGGAAACCTATGGTGTATAGGTTTAGCATTTAAATTTCAGATTTTCACCAAATTTTGAATCAATATGTCAAATGATAAGCCATTTATTGGTATTTTTTTCATGCACATAAGCGTAATAACTCATAACTGGAATTAATGGACTAAATTAGACCTAAATAAAAGGAATTTGTTAGAAAATTAAAATCGAAAATGAAAAAGATTTTTGGTTATTTGTGTATGATTAACATGAAATGGATCAAATGTAAAAAAATATATGACAGATTCAGTATAAATGCTAGATTGACGCGAAAAATCTGTTTTTCGTAAATAATGTTTGTTAAAATATTCTTACATTTGCTTTTGACAAACAAGATTTTATTCCAAATTAAACGCGAGTGATGGGGGATAAAAGCCTTCATTAAAGTAAAAGAAAAAACTTTAGGCAGACTATTTTAACTGATTTCACTAACCATAATTCAAAGAAACAAACAAAAAAATTCGATTAGTTTAATCCATCTTAAATATATATATCTGTGGTAAATGTGAGAACGAGTTCAGTAGTACGCTCTGAAGGTAGCTAACAAACAGACATAGATAATTTTTGTGCTGTTATTAGAAAATAAACGATTATTATGAATAGCTGTTATTGATAACTGCTTAAAATAATGTTTCATTTTAACTAATCTTATGATAAACAGTTCAAAAACAAAGCTTTTGATGTTTCTCATTTTTTCCAGCTCTAAAGAATGAAAAAGCTGAAATCAAAAACTGCTGAATGCGATTTATAAAATTTTATTTTTATAAAATCTGTAATTTACAGCTGCTGTAATTTAAGATAAACATTTATTTTTCCTAAATTTGTGGTTATTATGATTGAATTTTAAAAAAGTAAAATCAAATTTCAACAGCCATAATAATAGCATCATCATTCAGTAATCTTGATCAATTTTGATTACTATAACTTTTATTGCTTAAATGAATTTGCTGAAATTAAAGTGAAAATTTAAATTAACCATATATCATTTTGATTAGTTCACTACACACGTTAAAATAGCGAAATTAATTGGTGAAATTGATTCAATCTCCCCAAAATTGTTCAGTCGAGAACTTAATATCTGTGATATTGCGATATCTGTTAAAATGAAAAGCTGAGGAGTAGAGACGAACATTAATGACATGTTTAAATGTTATATGATAATTAATGAAAGTCTCTGATTTTTTTTATCAAAGTGAATCTGTAATGAATTGATTTTTTTTTAAATTTCTGTTTGAAAACAGAGACTGATGGAAGTGAGAGATATTCATTGATGACGTAACTAATTGACATAAACTCTCGTATGGAATGAAAATTAATGAAATCAGACCAATCCTTTAGGCTGATTATTTTTTGAGATTTGTCAATTATTTTCATTATATAATCACTTTTACTTTACTTAATAAATATACTCTTAGTAAATTGAACCAATCCGTCGTACGATAAACATGGAATGTGACGAAATACTAATATATGATGCAATTTTGTTGGATGAAATCTTTACAGACATTAGCACGATAAGTCTTTTCAAGTTAGAGACGATTCGCAGCTATGTTCGTAATGTAATTGGGATGTAGCCTTAATATACTTCTTTGAACACTATTTTATTTTTCTCATATAATGTTAATAGAGCGCATTTAGATGCCACAATCATTATAAATTAATCAAAGCTTATTTTGTAATAAAAGTTGAAACTTTTGAATAGATTCTGAATTATACCTAATGATCTTGCAACCTTCACAGGTGCATGAAACTGAAGCTAAACTGTTTTTATCAGGTGGTTTATTTATTTTTTGCATTAGAAGCGATGCTTTATTTTGAAAGGGAGTGACGCCATTAGTTTTTACACAAACAGCGAGCATGTTTACGATTAAAATACATATTTGGGAATTTTATTTTACTATAAAGTAGGATGAGGAATTTTAATTTGTTTTTAATCGGATTTTTTTCTAACTACATCTTGTTTTGGGTGAAATTCTTTACTGGCTCATGTATATTTTATTACATCCTGATACTGAAGAATGATTGCAAAATGCGTAATGCATATTAATAATATTGAAATTACCAATTCATACATGGAATACATATTAAATAAAATCCGATTAAACTTCTCGAAATGAGGATGAAAATATTCCACCATTGTAGTTCGTTCTCTCACCCTAGAAGGTTCATGAAAAGGGAATTGTTTGGCTCATCCCATCAATGAAGAGGCGTACTTGTTCCGTGGCCGGTGGTGGCCCTTAGGACTTAACCACAGTATCCACCAGCGTTGCTGCAATGTCGGTCCAGTTATTCAGTTTTTATCTCTGCACCTTCGAGGCGGTCGGAGAATCAGTGATATGACTTATGTGTCTTGCTGCATAGGATATTATTTCATTTAAACACTGAGAGTACCTTTTAAGGTTTTTTTAAAATAAAATTATTACATATCTAAGAAATATTGCATATTTTTTACATTCAGACTTTATTACATACATGAATTTAATAACTCTCCTATTTCATACATTCTGGATTCTATGACAAGATTCAAACTTTGTCTCGTATAAATGTTTTAACCAAAATGTCATTTGTTTCTGATTGCCCTTTATATTTGATTTCAAGTGCCATAATTTAATTACATTTGATTTTCATTCTTTTATATTCATACCTCATTATTTCGGACCTTTTAATCCTGGATACATTAATTAATTTTTGATGAGATATAATTAGTGAAAACTCTTTAGGTGACTCCCACAGGTGGGAAAAGTATGTTAATAGTTTTTCCAGCTATTTTTTAAATCCTATAAAATTATGTTGGTTATATTATTGACAAAAATTTCAGGGTTTGTGGCAAATTATGAGCATAGCTTCGTCATTCTGGGATTATTCCAGATTTTTCATTCTGTGACTTAGATGTGAAATTTCATGATGATTCTGAAATAAACTTTAACTAAACCTAAACCCATCGGAAACTGTCACAATACAACTCAGAAACATGGAAACTTAACAATACGCTTAAATACTTGCTGAAATTAATTTCTTCCCCATAGGAGTAGACTTTGTTTTAGAATTTTGCCGTATTCCATACTTTTAAACATTTCATGTCAAAGTTCAACAATGCCACGAAATATCCATTATCTTAATATTCATTTAAATTATAAGGAACTTATATTTAATGTGACGAAAAGATGAGGTATTTCAAAGTACAAATTTCTGAAAATTATACTAAGAATAGGATATGAACAATTAGAAAAAGTATTTTCTTAAAATAGGATCATCAAATTAATTTGCTAACTGAGCATAAAGTCTTTAAAATAGCGTCATATTTTGAGTCTCACGGACATTAAAATCCTTATAAATATGATAGTTTCAGGAAGTCGTTAGAGGTTCATAGGTTAAAGTCATCATAAATTCAAGTAATTAGCATTAAAGTGCAGAGTTATTAAGGTTTTAACGTAGTAATTCTTGACACGAACTGTTTTAATTTAAGTTCGGAGTATAATTAAAATTCTGCTCGGAATATAACTAAGGCTTTTTATATTATTTTAATGTAAGAAGCCTCTTCCGGTTGGAGAGAATTTAATATTAAAATAATGAGAACTTTTCTGTTGATATTAACATAAAAATTAGAAAATATAAATATAAATTTAATAAAGTAAATAAAATAATCTGTAGGCAAGAAAATAATCTTTAATAATCTCTTAAAATAATCTTTTTACATAATGTTTAATAAATAAAATTTCAGTAAATAAATTAATCTCTTGTAAATAAAATAATCTTTAGTTGACAAAATAAATTTTAGTAAATAAGATAAATTTATTTAAAAAATAATCATTATTAAATAAAAAATCTTAAGTAAATTTAATAAATAAATTTTTATATAGTATAAAATTAATACTATATAAATATTATTTCTAGAGAAATGTATGTGTGTAATAATTTCGAAGCAAGAAGATAATAATGTAAACAGCGATTTAAATAGAAAACGTGAAAATAAGCGTAGATAAAATGACAGAAAAAAATGAGAAAATACATCCATTTGGAATATATCATTAGATCCAAAACAGTAGACGAAATATTTAATTCATGACTTAAAAAAATCCTTTTTTACCTTTTCTAATATTTTTAAAGATATCACAACTTTTTTAATAAGGAAAAAATTAATAAACTGCTTTGGAAATATGTTGAATTTATATGCAATGTTAGAGAGCTAAAACAGTTCATCACGTTTTAAAACACGATTTTACCTCTTAAAACTATGAAATTATGTCTATTTGATACCACTCTGACTTTATTTAATTATTTAAAAAAACTCCATTAATCTGATATTATTAAATAAAAAAGCCAAATAAACATTTTTCAGTATGAATTATTCATTCGATTTCTCAGATTTTTACTTCATGTAAAACCTCATCCGCTATATATACATCAATTAGATTCTCCTAATCCATTTCGAAATCCATTTTATAATCCATTTTCGAGTAATGTAAAAAAAAAACCGCTTTCAGATCCAGCAATCGGACCGATTTCTCCAATTAACTTCACTATTTTCAAAACTTATCTAAACAATCAATATGCTATATGCTTATGACTTGACTATGCATATAATTTTCCAATCCTCAGATTTCTCTTGAATTCGTCAGTATTTCAAATGAAACTTGTTCCCTATATTCATGTTCAAAGGTCGCTTGACCACCAAACAGTCCATGAATTCAATTAAGAAAGATATCACGAAATAAAAGTTTGATTGAAGCTCAATTCCAATATCTGGACTAGTTGAGAGAATTGATTCTGCAACTTTACTATCATTGCTGACTAATTATTGTCGATGTATTAGTATAAAAATATAATTTAAAATAGCTCTCTCTTTTAATGTGATAAAATGTATTTTATCAACATTTATCAATAAGAGAAGATGAACACTATTAATGATCAAATCAACTTATTATTAAAGGGAAAGAAAACTTTATGAATTTACACTTCTTGAAAATATATAAAGCTAGCTTGAAGAAGATGAAATAATTGCCAATTCAAGAAAGTCTATTTATTAGTCAGTATTAGTACCTAGTATTCTTAAGTGCATTAGATTTTCATTATATATATAAGAAAACATCAAAGTAAAAAATATTGAATAAACTTTTAATCATTATTTTTACCATTTCATGCAATTTCATCAGTCTCATGCCATTTGGTCATAAGACTTATTCTTTTTCATTTTTTTCAGGTATTAGAAAAGAATCATCAATGGAATTATATATAAGATAAACAGAAATTCCATACATGAATATTATAATCAACAGATCCAATTGGAACATGAAAGATATGGAAAAATTAGTGTCTAAATTTACTTGAACAGTATATTTATGATCTGGTAATTCATGTTTCTAATCTCATGACGAGAACAACTATTGTTTAACACAATAAAATGAATCCCTGATCAATATTTGTGTTCCTAAGATAGCTTTTGAGAATGACTTTATTTATGAACAAAAATAATTACTTGTTTCTCTGATCATTATTGAAAGAGTACTAAAGAAAAAAAATGTACAAAAACACGAACAAAAAGATTTGAAAATGATAATGAAAGACTATTGATTTTTAGCCAAAAATAACCATTGGAAATTATTATAAATAATTTTGGAACAAAATAATTTCATTAAATCTACGAATGTAAATAATGGAATATTAAGGTTCTTCTAATAATTAGAATCGTTCTTTTAGCTTTGAAATACGATCAAAATAATCAGATAATAACTTTTTTCTGTGCTGCTGGTGAATTGGAATTGATTTCTTGATATCGATATATCTGCATTTTTCTATAATCTTTTGGTTCGTATATTGATAGAGTGGAATTTTTTTTCAATGCTTAAACTGCCATTGGATACTTCGAAACCACGTTCATGAAGAAAATAAAATAAAATTTTTCAAGAATAAAGAAATAGATGAAAGGGGTAAATCTTATATATGAAAACAAGGAGTCTGTGAGGAAAACCATTCCGTCCAAAAAGAAATAGTATATCTTGAAATATTTGTGAGGCAATCTTTGTAATTCTTATTTCACTATAATTTCTCATTTAAGATGACTATTATTCTAGTAGTAAAAAATAATGTTTAGTTCATTTCATCTGAATATAATGCAGAATAAATGTCTATGATATAACTTTATTGTGACTATTTCACTGAAAATACTGTTTCACATCTAAGTGAAATACTTGAATAGAATTTGAACTATATTTAGAAGAGAAGTTTAGGCATCGTCGCAAAAAGTATCCTTAAATTCCACATGCATTTGGAAGATAAATCATCTGTCGGGTATTGAACACCACACAGATAGAAGTGAAACCTTCTGATAGAACTTGAGCGCCATTTAGAAGCGATGCAAAGACACAATATTGCATGAGTTACAGCACCCTAATGAAAAATATTTTGAATTCTGCATGCATTTGAAAGTGAAATCCTATATCAGATATTGAGGGTCACATAGAATGAAGTGAAATCTTCGGCTAGAGTGTGAGGGCCATTTAAAAGAGAAGCAAAGAATTGTAATCACATCAGCTACGGCATCCTCTCAAAAATTATTCTTGAATTCTACATACATTTGGAAGTGATATCAAAGGAGAGTATTCAGCGTCAAGTAAAATAAAGTCGTAGTTACGATATTTTTAAGAAATAAGCTTTAAAAATGCATATGCTTTCGGACGTGATACCGTAGGATAGAAAGTGAGCGCCACGTAGAGTCGAATCCTTGAGTCGGTGTCGCATGAGTTGCGGCGCCGAGCTGGCTAAGCGCCGGACTGAGTCGGCGAGCATCAGTGGGGGCATCCGGGCTGCCATTAACCGACGCTTGTCCCGCCCTGGTGTCTACGAGAGCCCAGAGGCCAGCAAGAGCAGTGAACTGCAACTAGCTGACTGCCAACGAGTAAGTATTTTCTCTTTTTTTGTTCATAGATTTTTGGTGATGTTTCTAATCCTATTTGATCTAGAAATTCCAGTCATACTCTTGAGTCAAAAGTTAACGTTAATAAATCATCTGTTATTGGTCAAAACAAACTTCTAATAGCTAGTTGGAGCCATAAATGTAATTGCATGAAATAATGATCAGAGCAGATTCTAAATCAGTGTCCTTCTCGCCTTAAAATATACACATACACATGCAATTCAGATAATATTCTCTTTCAGATCAATTTGAGCAATTGTGTAAACTGCTCTAATACACACAAAAGGATGTAAATTCCATTAATAAGCAAAGAGACTTCCAGAATTTCCTCACAAATGGATCAAGAAATTTCATAAACATTAAGCTGGTCATTTAAACTGATTGCATGCATAAGGCTCTACTTCAAACCTGATTGCATTAAACGATATAATTGTTACATTAATCGAATATTTTTAGCATATTTGTATATGTTGGTTTTTGATCGGAACATTGACCGATTAATACAAATGACAAATTTAACAGCTTGAGCGGTCCCCAATATTAATCATGTCTTAAAAAATAGTCACATACTCTGGATTCCTGATGTCTCCAAGTAGCAAATTTTCCTCTACATTTAAAATTTATATGAGATGTGATCCTACAGATGTACTCCAAATGCTTTTTCATTGAATTGGAACATGTAAGAAACAGTGTAACTTATATCAATATCCAATCAGGGTAAATTATAATTGTTTAGAATATTATTTCTTAATAAGAACAGAGTTTCACTGGACATGTCAGATTCCTTGTGTCAATGATATAGGATCGGATGTTCCAAACCCGATTCCACTAGGGATTTTCCTCTCTGATTTTTGTTCGAAAATTACAATCGTGTGTCAGATGCTGTCTTATTAGTGCATCGCTGAATAATATTTCCTATCATTAATTTCATTGTATAATAATTATTTTATCTTCAGAATAACTTACCAGCCAGCCACCAGTGAAGAAAGCCTTGTAGACAAAATTTGTTGTGGCTGACTGCTGTCTTCCCTATAATCCATTGATACAGCTGGCTAGTTCTCCGAAATGGCATGCTATTTGAGACGGTTACCCTCACCCCCGACATGTTGGTCATTCTTTGACTTTCCTTCTCATCTTCCCCCACATTTATCATCCTATTATGGAGGAGAAAGTAACCACTTTGAGAAAATCTCCTCAAAATTCTCTATATTTCTCCGAATGCACGTTCCAAAGCAAAAGAAAGTCAAAACAATTTTAAACAATTCGCAAGAGACTGTTAATTTTAACATCATATCTTTCAATGTTTTAAAATTCTCTGGCATTATTATCATATATTTCAACTTTTAGATTCTTTCTTAGTTATGAGACTTTTACATATTCCTGTCAATAATGATAAACTGTTCCATTTTTCCGTAGATGCATTTATTTTCCCGCACCCTTCCAAACCTTTGGAAGTACGCGAAAAATCTCCCAAGTCCTGATATTATCTGGATTTTTAGGGGATAGTATACTTATCTTGCTTTTATATCTGGATAGGATTGAAATCATAAGTTACTCTTACTTTTTTGGGCATGTACCATCTGTCAAACAATTAATCATTAATCTATCTGGAAGCTCATAAACAAATTAACTTCATATATTTTAGTGAAGCTGATCTACTTTGAAATTGTTTTTTTCCTAATGTCGTAACATTTCCGAGATGAAAACTTAATTGGAAATTATGATGTAAAAATAATATTGTAATAATCTTATCTCGTTGCAGTGGCTCGTTAGCCACGAATCAGATTGAGGACGTTCTTAGTAAAGTTCAGTATCAGAGTAGATACCCTAACTAAGTGAATTACAGTACACATACTAACATTATTTGTCTTAAAAACTGGAGATTTCAAACAGTTTTCTGTCAATGAACTGTAGATAATAAGCTCTGTTGATTAATAAGTTTACGAATTGGGGTAGATAATTCCCACTTTAGCATTATATGGCATCACTTTTATAACAATAACCATTCTCAAGCTAAGGAGAAGCCCTGGACTTTTGTCTATTCACAATGAATTTACTTATATTTGTATACATTTTAATCCATTATGCGGATGTAATTAACTTTTTGAATTAAATTTTTAATGAATAATCATTATTCGATTACGGATGCCATTATTTCCTTGAAAAGAAATATTTATAGGAATTCAAATAATATTTAGCAATTCAAATACATCACTGAATATATATTACAAATGAAACGCTTAAGAAAGATTGAATATAAATATTTCAAACATTTTTTACCAGATGCAAGGAATTTTGCACATCTGCCCTGGGCACTTCATTTTCATACTAACGTATCATCAAGAAGAGGCATAGTAAAGCTTAAAGATGCTGAAAAAATATGATTTTCATGAATATTTGATGCAAAATTGAATGTTAGGAATAGCTTTTTCGTATTATCATCTTCCTTTATAGAACAGAATGGTGCCTTGTTCTAAATAAAACACTTTCGAAATGAAAATTTAATGCTTTTGTATAATTAAAGAAGATCGCATAAACACCTAAAATACATACTGTTTTGTTTCGGTAGCGATAAAAATGTTAACAAGTACACTTCTCTCATTTTAAAATATCCAATAAAGTTTTTAAAAGTTTTATTGAATAAATTATTCTAGTGTAAATTCATAACCCTGTTTAATGTTGAAGTTTCTGTCAGGGAATGTTTATTATTAGTTTCTTTTCCTTCTTTTTGTTATTTTTATGCTAAGAAACTGTGAAAGATAGGAAGATAACTGAATTCAAATAATATGTAGTTATTTATAATATGTAATTTCACGTTTTCTAATTTTTTTAAAGAAATGTACTTCATTTATTTTAAGAGCCTATAATATAATCACGCTCTCGAAGTTTTTTAGCACACTTTATTTTACGAAATAAATTTTAAAAATTAATGTTTCTGAAAATATTTATAAAAATTATTTCTTATACAAAATTCCAAAATTATTAGAATGAATTTTAATATAAATCAAAATGTCACTCTTTAATTCACATATTTTACTTAACTATGAAACTCGATGTTACCTCTTATTCTTTATGATTTTATAATTCTGGTACATTTTAAAGATGCATTTTCTTCCATTTGCTGAATAATCAGGGTTAAAGTTTTCCTACTTAAAATATTTTAAAGACAAAAAAGGAAATCTGCTATTGAAAATCTCAAGTTATTACTGGAGATTTAATGATATGCCAATAAAATTAAATCATCAACCTGTTTGAAACAATTACAAGACTTCTCTATCGGTCTCTACCACCATCTCTCTCATCTGCGAGTCGAAATGGTTCACGAACCGTAATTCGCAGGTGTGGACAGAGTATTTTGATTCTTTTTCTATGTTGCAAAAAAAAGTTTTGGAAATCGACCGATTTTGAGATTAAATCCCCACTTTGTTGCAGACGCATTTTCAAGCCGCAACATTGTCTTTCCTAAGCCTTTTGAGGCTTCAAAAAACCTCAAACAAAAACAACATCATGTACTTGATAAAAAGGAAACAGTTTTTGTGGTGCCTTGATAAAAATCATGATAACTTTCTGAGCAAAATAAATTTATTATATTTCATTGATTAAATGATCGATAACTATTTGCATAAATATTATTAACATTCCAATTTAAATTTAAACATGAAGTTCCTAGAATTCCTATCAACACAGACTCTTATTATTATCAGTCGCATACTCTCACGCAACCTTCTATCTCTCTTCACTTTAACTCTCTTTTGCGAAGTGCGGAACAACGAAAAAGTAACTTGCGTGACTCCAATGAAAACGGAGAATGATAGAAATAATGATAAAAAGAGGAAAAGAATAAAAGATATAATCTGATAATCAATGTATCTAATTTGGTTTTGCTCTAGAAGTATTAAAAACTTCTCAAATGTATTAATGGTATTGATGCTTCAGTATTCGGGAGAATTGTGGTACCAATTGCATTTCAATTAATTTGTTTCATGACGAATAAGAATCCAAAATAAGACAACGATTTATATTAGGAAATATGATTAAAAAACGAAAATATCAATTTATAATCTATAATTAATCCTATTTTTTTAGACAAGGCTTTTACACGTATACAAATCACTAGCCGAACAAATAGATCGATCTAGCATCAAACGATTTTTGTTAAAGAATTTTGTACCGATCTGTAGTCTTCCTTATAAGTTTTTTACGGGCTGATAAACATTCTATAAGCAATGATTGAAATATAATTTATATGCTTCAGGTTTTTTTAAGCCATCATGTTTTTCCATGTGTTCTTTGATTGTTTGAGCTAAAAATTCAAAACTGCAATGAAAAATTAAAGTCAAATATACAAACAAAATATTATCCATCCAACTTGTTGAATTTTTGAGAGAATCGGTCTCCCATTCGCACAAAACTTTTCCCCATATAAAAATCTGTACCAATTTTAATACATATTTATAAATATGAAGTAAAATAACTCGTTTAATTTCATTTACATAGATTTTCCCTTTTATAGTTTAAACAGAAAGCAACGTAACGTCAATTTTAATTTTCTCTGAAACAAAAATGCTTAAGTCATGATGATTCATCAAAATATCGTGCATAAACTCTTTTGACGATTGTAATAGTTTCAACATAATCTGTATAAGCTGGAGTAAAAAATCATGCACTTCTTCAGATACTGCTTCTTAAAAACATGATATCAAATCTTATGAAAACATTTTCTATTTGCAATTCCTTCATACTGTCTCTTCTTACAAAGAACCACAAATTTAAATTATTAAAGATATATGCCGTAATGCATCTCAGTCAGCGACTCCATATCAAACAAGATCATTCGCATGCAAGTGAAAATCTAAATACCGCTCCCAACGAAACCGGTCTTGAATAAAATATCCCTCTCTGTTTTGAATACATAACCAGTCAAATCGATTGATGGAAACATGTTACGTAGGAGACTCGATTTCTCTCCTTACACAAAGTAATACCAATTTCCAAATTTATGAGCACCATTGCTCTAGGCAGAGCAGTTTTATTATCTACATATATAAACTTGCAGTAATTTATTCAGGAAGCTTCCGGATTTTTCTGGTAGAATGAAAATTAACTCTTTATAGTGGAATTTTAGCATTATATTTTTTTCATATGTAAAAGATAACTTCTTGTTTTAATTTTTATGAGTACCCAAGAAAACTGACATTTTCGTTCTAATAGGATTTTTTTTGTGTTAAAGTTAGTTTTTATCAGTATTAAATTGAATCAAGGTCATACGATTTTTCTTTCCATACGCTTGGGTTTCTAAATAAAATAACTATCAATGAATATCAATACAGTTATAAAGATTTTAATTAAAATTTTGGTTGCAAAATACAAAAGTACCTGATATTTATTTATATTTCCATTTTCATATATATATATCTGTATATGTAATTAAACAAATGCTTATTTATTTGTATGCTATACAATTCCACACCTCTAGACAGAACCAAAAAAAATCACTATATATGTTTCTTCACCCTAGATGGATGATCTTTTTTTATTAAAAAGTGTCTACAATCTCAGAAACGTGATGAAATAGTAGTTGAAGGATTTTTCACCTATTTCAACATGATTGCGGAAAATTTATATACACGCCATCATTGCACAAACACTATAAATATTGGTTTTAATTTTTTTTAAAAAATCAATGACCTAAATATAACAATAAGTTTCACTATTTTACTCATTTTATTCATTTTTTGAAACTGATTATGCAAAGATATTATTCAAAGTAAATTTAAACTTTCAAAAAAATTTTTAGGTGGTTGAAAATAAAAATTCAAAAACTATACATAGTAAAATTATGTGTATTTTGGATTTTTTTATAGTTGTATAAAAATATACGTAGGCGAAGCAGCAGATCCTATGAATTTAAGGGAAAAAATACTAAATATAAATATAATACGTCTGTTTGTAAACGCTTTACAGGCCTAATTGTTAGATATAATACATAGCACAAATATACTTTGGAAGGTAAAAATGTGCATTCTAGAGTAAAATTTTTTTCATTTTAACTAATGAAAAAATTAACAGGACTTTAATGTTCTTTCAAGATATTTTCTGAAAATATTCCATCACAAAAATGGTTTTTTCACACTTTTAATGCCCGAAAAATATTTTCCATTAAATGATGCTAATTCAGTTGTTACAAAACTCATTATTCTACATTTAATTAATTTTTAAATGTATTGTTAAAAATAAATATTTTATAGCACTATTTCCATTGTTTTGAATAAAAACTGAATCGGTTCCATTTTTTCATAAAATTATTCAATTCAATAAGGATTTATACTTACATAATGTAATAGTAATAGTTTACAATGAATTTAGGCTGGAATTAAAAAGTAAAGTGACAATCTATGGCAAAGCGGCAGTCTATGGCAAAATTTAGAGTTGGTGAAATTTAGAGAAGCCACACATTTATATTCATTAGAAAGATCCAACCATACACTAAACAAATCATATATAAGATCAATAAAATAAAACGACTTTAATGTTGACAATTTTATCAGATTCCTGGAAATTACATCTGAATTCAAGTATAAAAAATATCTCCTGTGAACAAAATGCTCACTAAAGGTTATTATTACGTTATAATAATAAAGATTTCCGCCTTGACATTTTTATATAAGTTTTACACATCTCTGAACCTGGACACATTTTAAAATTATATCTGTTTTTGATTGCGTTTATTCAAAAGAGAATTAGAAGGAAAGATAAAATTAATTTTATCTTTGCATCTGATGCAAAAATAATTTTAAATATATTTTTACATCAAAGCTGATTATTTCTGTCAAATTTTTTATAAAATCTGTATATCTGAAGCTTATCTCTCGTCCATTATTGTGAAAATAAATATAATGAATTGAAGGATAATTATTAATATAATGAAGTTTCGCGTATTATTTTATTGGTAGAACTGAAGATTTGAAACTAAATGTGGGAAGAGTTTTAAAATAAATCAATCTATCTATTTAAGTATGGGAAGACAATAAATCTAAAACGCAACAAGATTATATTTAGTTTGTGGTCTTGAAAACAAAATTGTAAATCTATATTCTTCCATTATATGGAAAGCGATTCAAAAAGCATTTTTTATTGTCTTCACCAAATACTTATCGCACTTTTTGAGTATCATTTTTATTATTATGAAAGTGCCTCTTTTGTAATTATTGAAGAAATATTTTTAAAAAAAGTGCTATTTCTTTCCCTTGATCATTCCTTTTAAAATTTAAATTCAATAATTTATCTCTATCAATTTCTTTTTCTGAATTTCTCATATAAGAAGCGAATTTATATTCAAAAATATTTTGTACTACCATTTTTTTTTTAATTTTCAAGAGTAAAGCATATATGGCAAATTTATAAAATATATAACTGTAATGTAGAAACTGTATTTCGTAACCAACTTTTTGATGGGAAATGTAGTTTCAAAAAAAAGTTCATTTAAATCTCAAAAATTAATAATTATGATTCATTGTAACATAGTAATTTTTAAACTATTAAATTTTATTTACTTTTAAGTAGTATTTTTAGTATCATTGCACCTGTACAATTCACTAACTAAATCAACATTTATTGAGGTTTATATACAGGATGGTTATAATTAAAGTTACACTGTTTATACCTACATAGTGTCGGCTTCAGTGGAAGGATGTCGAAGAAACTTGATACTTAAGTTGCATGGACCATGAAGAACAGAAATCTGCAGTTAAAAAATAAGTTCGAATTTCAATCACCAGGTGGGAAGGTTGAGCATGAAAAACAAAAACAAAAAAAAACAAAACAAAATTTAGAGCTTAAAAACTTTATTTAATTGCAATATTGATTCATTGTACATTCCATTTATGTCAATCATATGTTCAAAACATGTTGTGACGTGTTCAATTGTGCCAGGAAGGGTTTCTCGATCAATTGCAGCAGCATGAAGTGTTATACTTATTTTCATTTAATGCAGAGTTCGTATGCTTTCCTCATAGACGTGATATTTCAGGAATTCCCACAATCAAAATTCACAGTGATTCAAGTCTAGAGAATGCGGAGGTCAGGGAGTTGGAAAACTTCTAGAAATTGC
Source organism: Argiope trifasciata (assembly GCA_026543055.1). Lineage (NCBI taxonomy): Eukaryota > Metazoa > Arthropoda > Arachnida > Araneae > Araneidae > Argiope > Argiope trifasciata. Next base: position 1,060,880 of record JAPMOQ010043861.1, on the reverse strand, counting down.
TCGTTAATCTTCAAAGTGGACACGATACAATGCTGTCACTGGTCGAGCAATGTGAGGTGATGCAACATCTTACATGAAGACAGTAGTTTCTAAATTCCTCGTTCTTGTAACTTAGGAATGATTTACTGCTGAAGAAGGTCCTGGTAACGGACACCCGAAATGGAACACTTTTGAAAGCCAGTAGAAATGTTCTCCTAAAAAAAGGATCAAGAAGAAAATCGGCAGTAAAACCACCCTTTACAGTTATGTAATCAGGATGTAGAGACTGTTCATGAGCATCTTTAGGACTTGCAGTGCCACATATGCAACAGTTCTATTAACTGCTCCATTTAGGGTAAAATGAGCCTTGTCAGACTACAAAATGTTCCTTGAATTGTCAGCGGCAATTCTGGCTAAAAATTTCTAGCAAACTGATTTCGCTTCTCCATGTCTGTAGGATTCAGCGCTTGTACATGATGAATCTTGTGTGGATACCACTTTACAATAGATTGAAGAACTTTTGTAATGTAGACCAACGGAGGGACATATCAAGAGCCACCTCTAGAGCACTTGATGAAGAATATTGTGAATCGGACGTTCTTTAGACCACGGCAATAGCGATTTCTTCCGCCGTTTCATTTGAAATCCGTTTTCAACCTCTTTCCTGGTACCACATCCAACTCTCAAGTCTCTTCAAATTTTATATATCTTTATTAAATTCTGCCTGGTCATCGGCTTTTTCAAAATGTCTTTCAAATGTTGATATTCTCTCAGAGCAGTTGATAAATTACTGCTGTTCAGATAAAACAACTTTATGAGTAAAGCTCTTCATTTCTTTTTTAACTGCATGGCGAAGAATGCTTTTGTAGCAGTGAGAACAGGTTTTTTTTTGCTAGTCTAAATTTGCATAGTGCCCTTTATCGTACAAGAAAACTGACATCTATCGGTCCAAATTTAAACTAATTTTATTGAAGATTTCTGTTCCCCATGATCCATACAACCTAAATATTAAGTTACCCCGACAACTTTAAACTAGAGCGGGCGCTACTTAGGTCTAAACAGGGAAATTTTAATTCTAACCACCATGTATGTACAAACACTAAAATAACATGTGAACACCAGCAGTTTGTTAGTTGAAGTATGCCAATTAAAAGAAGATCAATAACCATACTTTGAGCTCAATGAATAATATACACATATTATTTAAAATGTAGACTTCACCAATTTTCATTAATAATTACTGATATCTTTATTGTTATTTAAAATTAATGATAAATTTAATGTTTTCTGTTCGAATATACTGTCATTGTGTATGACAGACTATCTGACTAAAAGTATGAATATATTTAGAAACTAAAACGTGTAACTCGGTGGGTGGATTTTTTAATAGAAAATTCAGTTTATTAAAAAACTTAGCCAAAAAATTATCAATACTTTTTGATTTTTTTAAATGTTTCTTTAATGTTTATAAATTTAGATTACGCAAAAAATTCCGAAGTTTAAGAATTTTTGAAATAACACGCTTTTGATTAATTTTGATAGTAAATTTAATTATTTTAAATTTAAACGTCATAAAAATTCAGAGTTTTTGCAAACTTTTAACTTTGTGACTATTTTTCAAAAATAAATTTCATCACTGAATAAAATACGAATGAGGAAATGATGTAGTGATACGACGAATAAAAGAATTATACATTATATAAGATATAATATTGCATAACTAAAATATAGATTAGCAATGTTATTTTTTACTCATTATAATGTCATGGAATTAGACTCCATGAATAAGGTTTATTTATGAAATGAAAAGAATAAATAAAAGGTTATTAAAATAACTCAGAGTTAAAATATTCTTGATCAACTAATTAGTCACCAAAAGTGGCTAGTTTATAAATAATATTAAAATTAGAGTGCTTTTTTACAGTAACAAGCAATGATAATATTTTCGTGGACATAAAAAGTTATTAGAAAAATTATCATGTTAATAATACGCAGCTAAAAGAAAAAATATTTAAGACTTGCTATATATATATATCGTCATTACTTGAAAAAACCTAGATGAAATTATACACTTACTCTAACAAGTATTTTATATGATGCTTCAAAATTGAAAACAGATCTACTCCTTTATTAAGATAACAACTGCAAAGTACGATATAAACCGAAATAAAGTGCTATATTTGGGAAAAGTAACCCGAGAAAGAAAATACCCGGAAAGCAAATGTTTTCCCGGAAGAGTTAAAGAGACATTTTATAGCTGGCACTAAATTTTTACTGGGGTATAGGAATTTCAGAATGAGTTTCAATTTTCTAAGTTTAAGAAACCGCGCGTCCCATTCTTGGGAAATGCGCTCTCTGCGCATGCGTGGTAGTTTCGATAAGGATTACGAGCAGAAAACTGGTTAAATGTCAAGAGTTCATGACTGCATACCACTTTTCCAACTTCCGCAGGGGACGAATCTGGTTTAAAGTAATTTTTCTCATTGTGTAAGCATTTATGTCAATGTTTAAAAAATATTTTCATCACATCTGTGAAAAAAATTAAAATAACAAGTATTAACATCTCCATTGCATTTTAAAGCAATGATTTATTAAATATTAAAAATTAAAGTGTTCATTCTAAATTTTATCTTTTTGTACGAGCATCAACTAGTAAAAGTTATAATAAGAATTTTAAAAAAGCAATTCTATAGTAAGGAATTAACTAGTGACAAAATACATAAAAAATTTAGGTTAAAAACCTTACTGCAAAAATTCCCGGTTCACACTTTTTTTCAAAATTAATCATAGTGTCATAACATATATACATTAACATGATTTTAATATTTTTATTATATTCTATAAAATAAATATACCTAACAAACAGCATTGTCAGAACAACATAAAAATTATTATTTCTATATGTGATAAAGATTTAAAAATTTACAAAATTATTAATTTAGAATGTTAAGAAAAAAAGCAAGAAAAATTTTATTTGAAATTTATCAATAGTCTGAATGTGATTTTTCAAAGCATAGTATTATGTGAAAATTATTAAAGAAAAACTTTAATACATAAGATTTTGAAAATTAACCAGTACATTATAACACATTTAAATCAAATTCTTTAAAACATTTTCCTTTGATTTGTAAAATAAATTTACAATAGTACCATTAATGCCTTCCAAATCAAATGAAATTTAATTTTCAAATTTTTTAAGCATTTAAGATTTTTAAGACAAACAAACTGGGAGAATATAATATATAAAAAAAGTTACTTCATTCAAAATTTATTGTAATTTGGACATACTTAAAAAAAACCATTTCGAAAAACATGACTGCATTCTTTGTTTTTTGCTTTCCGTAAAACTTTACAAAATGTTAAAATCAAACTTTGCATTTTTAATAAATTGAACATTACGTTATGGCATATTTAATATGATTTCTTACATTCGTTTTAATAAAATCAATATAATAAACTACCTACAAATTTTTATCACCATAGAAAAAATTATACACACAATATTATAATACTTTTGTTAAATTTTACATTTAAGAAGCTTAACAAATAATAAAAGGCAATAGAAATGTTGGTGGAAAATGTCATAATAAGTTTCATTGCCCTAGTATATGTTTTTCGTTTCTTAAAAACTGAAAAGGATTCATAAATGTATTGCCTCATATTTTATAATAAAATTGAGTAGTCCTTAAAAAAAGTAATATTCAATAAATAATCGTGAGATTTGTAACGACTTTAAAAAAAGTTTCAAGCTGAATATCATAAATTCCCCTCATTTCCCAATTTTCATGGAATAGTTACTTTATTTAATTGGCGTCTTCTTCAATTTTAAACAAATAATACTCTAAACCCAAACCCAAATGTATCTTTTAGTATGGAACCTTTTAATATTAAAAAAATAATTTAACATCACAACTTTTATCAAATGATTTATTTTAAAAACATTATGTAAAATGTATGGAAATTAATATCATTTCTAAACTATCATCGATTTTAACTTTGTTTTCATGTATCAAATTTTTAAGTATTTAATATTATCATATATATATATATATAACCAGTCATAATAATTATATTTGTCATAGAAAAGAGCAATATGTATTGGAAAATATTTTCACTTTAATAAAAATTTTGATGCTAACATTTTAATTTATAACTTTTTATTCTGATTTTATGAAGAGCATAACACAAAATCCAGAACTTTAATTTAATAGTAGCACACAGAGCCAACATAATCTAATAATTACTAATAGGACAGAGATCTACGATAATATCGTAATAGTTCAAAGACCCAATACCATATAATAATTATTAATGGCTTTGAGACCCAAGCTCTGTACTTTAATGGGGGCATGTGACAATGCATGTGTCCACCATTTTGTGAAGGATGGTTTTAGCTGACAATGACCAATAAGAATTAAGGGCTTCCGGTTTAGTTTCCTAAATTACCAATAATGGTAATGTTTTCAATATCAGCATGTATTCTATGGTTTTAATCAAAACATTAATATTGTCTAGAAGATCTAAGAATAACAGGTCACAAATTAATACTACATCAAGTTTATTAGCTTTAAGTTACTAGTAAAATGCAGGCTTATTCCGCAGTTTGTGGAATCCAGAATTTATACCTTTACAGAATAATCTAGATTTTTAAAGAAGGTTATATAAAGTTCTAGAACATTTACAAATGCATAACAAGAAACTCAAATGAAAGTTCAACCTTTAAATTAATGGCTAGGATTCGAATCCCAGAACTCGTGCGTTGCAAGAGCGTACTTTTCCTCTGAGTCACGCTGATTATGTGCAGATATTTCTTTTCGACATTATTTGCATAATATATTTAGTAAACGCTCTATATTTAACGAATTATCATTACTACAAAAATAAACATATTTTATTTATTTTTAAATACTGAATTAGCCTTATGAAGGAAAAATACAGGATGTCTTAAACTAGACTTCCCTGGTTGGAGATATTTGTTGCTAAACTAATGAACAGAATGAAATCATATTTTAACAGAAATTGGTGAAAAGTTATAGAACTGATTGCAGAAAGAATAAAAATTAACTAATAATCAGAAAGGGGAGAAATTTTAACTCTGTAGAAATAGAGAAATTGACGAATAACTGTGATGAATATCCGGAGGGTGAATCTTACATTTATAATTAACATTAACAAAATTTCAAAAATATTTTTGGAGGATATTTCTTAGTACATTTTGTGTGCATTTCTTTTCATGATTAGTTATCTGATTCTCACTAAAATATAGAGAAGACCGTTAAATATGACATTAAAAGTATATCATCAGTTCATGTGGAGTGAAAGAAAAAAGACTTGGATGCGTTTTAAGCTGTCATCCTTCCCTATGACCATATGAGAGAACACTGAAAGTCTATATTATTCTTTTAAATGCTTAACTAAAACAAATGATATTAAAACAAGCTATGAAACTAACTGTAGAATGCAAGCTTCATATAAGCCATTTCATGTCGCCAGCAATACCGAGTCCCCATGCAGAAAGCAAGATGTTTGCTAGGGTCATTAACAATGCCATTAAGTAGTTATCGAAAGATTTCTATAAGGACAACTAAATTTGATTGTTTGTTTTGCTTCATCAGTAGCAATTTAATCTATTAAAAATTTTAATAAATCATTGAAATTTATATAACAAATGTTTCTTTTTTTTTTCTTCTAGTAATATTTTAGGATTGTGACCTACAATAGAAATATGATTTTATACTTAGCACTATGCTATATAATTCAATGATCTTCAAACAATAATATAAAATTATCAAAAGTAATTTTTTAATTCTTATATTTAATTCCCATAAAAGTATCCATTTCTTTGCTTGAAAATATTAAAATAATGTTACGAAATTAATAAGTTTATAAACTTTTCGTTCCGCGGAAATTAATAACATTAAAAGCGAAAATCTGTTAATATTTTGTGAATCAAATGTAATATTCATTTCCAGACTTGTTAACTGCAATTTATCAAAACACTTCAGTAATTGTTTTGAGTTAGAGCGGACACACGTACTTACACGTTTATTAAAAAGATATCATTAAAAAAGATTAAATAGAAACCTGTGAATATTTCAATAAAAAAATAATTAGTATATAATAAAATAAAAAAATGGTAGTAGTTGTTCGAAGTAAGTTATTTACTGATTTTAGACAGAGCATAACTTGCTAAACATAATGCATATATATCTTCAAACATAGCAAATAAATACTGTAATTTCCATTAATTATAAAGGATAATGTGTGTATCAGCTCCATACATTTTAAATTTCTGATGTAGGAGTGTTATATAAATATACAAACTATGTCATTACTGTACTTAAGAAATTTGTCGGGGGGAATAAACCTTTAAAAAATTCTATATTATCAATCACTAAACGATGATTTATCGAGTTCCATTATTGATGCAAAGATTCAAAATTAAAACTACACAAAACAGATTTTGCTTGCTTCTAAATTGTAAGGTAATTAAAAAAATATTGCATTTTTAATGACAGCATTTAAGTTTTTCTTTACTTTTATTTAAAAATTTGCTTTACTGTTGAAATTATATTTTACTTTTTCAATGAAATTCACGCCATTTTCTTTTTTTCAAGATATTTTAATCCGGTCAGTTTCCTTTCATTGTTAAAAGATTTGAAAAAAGTTATCGATTATTTGGTTAGCTTATGGGAAGAATAAAAAAGTTACGTTACAACATCACAAAAATCAAAGTGCAATTAGAGGATATAATTATGTCTTTAATATAATTTTGGGCCCCCATTAGAACGATCCCAACACTTTAGTAGAGCTTTTGGATACTGAAATGACACAGTTTAAATTTTATTACAAAAATACTTTGCTATGCATTAAATTATGCTTAAGGGACTTCATTACATATAAACATGATTAATATTTCCAGTACACTAATTGGTAATTGTGGCGATTAATAATGATTAAACTTTAAACTTTAAATGGACATTTGTTACCATGATGACAATATTGTTTAATACAATAGTGATTCAATAACGTATTTTTTAAACGTGAATGTCTGAATATAAATAAGAAGCATAAAATTAAAATCAAACAAAAAGATATTAAAAGATAAACGTGTAATCATATTACATTCATAAAGTAAACATATAATGAAAGAAGTACATTTATTGAATTTTATGTATTTTAAGTTTTCGTTTAGTTGGCAACCTTGTCTCTGTAGCATAAAAATGACATTGAAATTTATTTTTCTATTTGATTTGTGTCAATAGTACTAAACAATGAGATTATTAGAATAAATTATATTCAAGAAGAATTGAAATTTCACTGAAGAAAGGGCCAATATTTAACATCCGAAATCCTTGAAATAATAGTAGTTAATCAAATAAAATCTTTGTTGAAGATTACATTAACTCAAATAATCATTTAAATTGCAAATATATAGCTGTTGCAACAATTTTTAACACCCTCTTATTAATCAAGAGTCTATCGTATTATTTAAACCGTTAACAATTTCATTTTGTGAGAGGTTCTTTCATCTTAAGAAACAAGTTTTATGATATTTTTCTAGTTCTGTTTAATAGTGAATTAATTAATTTGCATATAAATGAACGAGAATAAAATTCATTAGGTTTGAAGTAAATTATAAAGCACATAAAGCGTGACGTAAAGCATTAAAATTCATGAAAAATTCTAATTAACTCAATATTTCTGCTTCTCCTGTAAAAATAATTCAGCATAAACTTTTGTTTGGGCTCATTAAAAATGTAATTAAAAGGAAATTTAATCCTAGATAATTAATATTTTCAAAAATATATATACGTTTATTCCTATAAGTGGACACTTATTCGTTTAAACAAGAAATTATTGAAATTATTTCTATTTTTGAAGCTCATAATTACCCTAATGCGAATTTTATTTAGACGAATTATAAAAGAATTGAAAATCTCGGTATTTTTCTCATTTTTCTACTTTTACTTAATGAAGGGATTCACATACGTCTTTGAAATATAATGATTTTATTCATTTTTAATGTTTATATTATGTTTTATTATTTTATTCCCGAATGAAAATACTCAATCAAATTTAATTTTATTGAATAGGTTGTATATATTTATAGGCAGTGTATATGCGAAATACACTCCGTCTTTCAATTATTGAAGGACACTATTTATTCTTATTGATTCGAATTTAAATACAATTAAGCTAAGAATTTACTTTTGATTACATTTACTACATTTAATCTAGCATACAGAAATAAAATACAGGCAAAACAAACTTCTACCGTTGTTATTGATTTTAATCGCCAACAAGGCTAATACTATTATGTTAAAAAAATACAATTAATGATCATGGCATTCATAGCTTTTCTTAAGTTCTGCAGTTTTGTGTGAGAAAGGGTCGTCCGACTTTATTAGAGAATATGTGGAAACATTTAGAGGAGACGCTGCACTTTTTCTAAAAATTAGGGATTCTCATATTCACCACAGTATATATATGAATTCATGATAAAGGGTCTATCTCATAGAGAACATTCTCCTTTATTATGAGGAGATAGACAATGAACTAATTAACTATTTTTATGTATAATGTTTTCGGCAGCTAAACTTGTTCTTTGTAAATATTTATTGTCCTTAGTTTAAATTAAATCTCTTGCACGTAATTTATTATTCTAGAGACAAAATTTTTAAACATCGAATTTGCTACTTACTTTAAATTGGTATTATTTAAATAATCTTACAGTTGTTTTATTTGTTATATATGTTCCTTCTTAATGTGGTGTCTCTAAAACACTGAATTTAGTGTTAACATTATTCGGTTATTTTTTTTATTTTAATGGCATATTATTTTCTGCATTTCAATCATTCATCTTCTATATTCTTTGAGCGATAATAAACAAATTATTATTATAAGCATTAGTATGAACATAGCATTTTGTTGTTAAATATTTGTTGAAACAAAGAATATGTTTTAAATTCCGTTGTAATAATGTAATTTGTTGATGAAAACTATGTAAATCCTTGTTGAAATTTGTAAATTACATTAAAAAAATAAAGAACATCTAAATTTGTATCATGAATGAGGCAATGGTTAGAATTTTAGAATTACAGAAAATGCATTTTTGTGTTGTATTGCTTCTAGACGTTATCAGCAAAATTCCAAATTCTTGCATAGTTATTAGTTAAATTTCAAAAAGGAAGTCTTTTTAGGAGAATAATTTTCCTTTTCCAAAATATATTTGCTACCTATTTCATAATTTCAGATCCATTGGTCTACTCTATAAATAGGCAAAACGCCCAGATACGCCCGGAATATTTCTTATTACAAACAAATATTAATTTTTTTATATTGAAACCGTTGCCTCATTCATGATACTAATTTATATATCGTTTATTTTATCCAATTTTTCAATTTACGAATTTTAACAATCATTTATATAATATTCATCAACTGATTACATTATTACAACGAAGTTTAAAACATATTCTTGGTTTCAACAAGTATTTAATAACAAAATACTTTTATCTCTTCCATTTTAATGCTTATTATAATAATTTGTTTATTATATGCACGCATCGCATAAAAAATATAGAAGATAAATTATTGAAGTGCAGAAAATAATTTGCAGTTAAAATATAAATTAACTGAATACATGTTAACGCTAAATTCAGTGTTTTAGAGAAACCCATTAAGGAGGAACATATATCTATATCTATACTTATAATAAAGCTCAATGTGTGTGTGTGTTGGCGCTCTACAGGCCAGACTGGTGGACCTACAGCTACCAAATTTGGTACATGTATACGTTGGAGTTCGGGAATGTGCACCTCGGAGCCCTTTTTTCGAATTATTAATTAGAATTTGAATTAATTAAATTTTAAGCGAAATTTTGACGTTTTTCCGCTATAACTTCCAAAAATATTATTGCACAAATATGATTTTTATATCAATTTAAAGATTAAAAAATTAGCTTTCTAACGGTATCAGTTTTTTTATTTTATAACGTATGCTTCAATTTTAACGAATTTTTAAAGAAATATTTTAACCATGTTTTTATCACGTGACTGGTTAAAGTAAAAGAAATATAAAATGTGATATTTTCTAAAAAAATAAATGCAAAGCAAAGGATTATATGATCGTTTGCAATATCTAAATCATTAATTCAATAAATCTTCTTTACGGTAAACCTGATCGAATTTAGACAGGATATGCATTGGAATCCGGATTTAATGGGATATTTCTATTATCGTTTGCAATATCTGTATCATTAATTCAATATTTTTTTCATTATAAAATGTGATAGTTTCTAAAAAAATAAATGCAAAGCTAAGGTTTCTATAAAATCTGCAAAAGCACGTCAAAGGGAAACAATTAGGTTTTATCACCGTGTTGCCATCATTTTGACGGAAGTTCAAATTAAAAATAAATAAATAAATAAAAACTATCATCGCATTCCATGATCGTCTGCAATATTTAAGTCATTAATTCAATAAATTATCTTTATTTATACAGGATTGAATTTATACAGGATATGCATTCAAAGTCCTTTCCAATGGCCAATTTGTAAAATATTATTAATAGGCATATATATTGTTTAATACTATTAATTTGATCTAAATGAAGTAAATTATTACATTTTATGTAGCTTGAGTCAAACAATGCATTTATGAATAATGAGTTTTAGATTTCTTCATACTTTGCTCTGTGAGCCCTATTTTACAAAATATTTTTGTTAATATTTTAAATAAAAGTTGCTACATCAATCAGTCTTCTAAATCAATCATTAAAACTGACTGATTTATAAAATTAAAGAATATTATTAGGAAAACGCACTCTTTTAGAACTTTCAGTCCATCATCTTAAAGAAAATATTAATTTCAGGCCAATCAATGCCCGGAATTACCTCAAGGCTAATGAATATGTGATTTAATTGAAAATTTTAGAACCCATTACTCATGGCGAACCAGTTGGTCGCCAAAGGCGGCTAGTAACAAATAAAACAACTGTAAAGTTATTAAAATAATACGAATTTAAAGTAAGTAACCAATTCGATGTTTAAAAATTTTGTCCCTAGAATAGTAAGTTATGTGCAAGAGAATTAATTTAAATTACAAACAAGAAATATTTTCAACGAACAAGTTTAGCTGCCGAAAACATTATATATAAAAATAGTTAGTTTCTTCAATGTCTATCTCCTAATGATAAAGTAGAATGTGCTTTATGAGATAGAACCTTTGTCATGAATTCATATATACACTTTGGTGAATGTGACAATCCCTGATATTTGAGGATTCATAATTTTTTTTAAATGTGATGTGACTTTTATCTTTTCCACATATTCTCTAATAAAGTCGTACGATCCTTTCTCAAAAAGAACTGCAGGACTTAAGAAAAGCTATGAATGTGATGATCGCTTGGAATTTTATTTTCAGAATTCCGTTTATGAGAATTTTATGCTTCATAATATAGTAAAGAGAATAGAATATGCATTTTGGAACGGCTCTTTTTTCACGACCAATTGAAATTGAAATTTGTCAAAGAGCCAACAATTTTTGTAATAAATTCACAAAACAAATATCATTTATTTAAAGATTTCATTTATTGCATTTATATATATGCGGGCAAAGAGATCACAAGTGTTCAACACATCGACGGTTTTTATTCAAAATCTGACTTTGATATTCCAACAAGACATCTATATTGTTATCTTCTATATTGTTTTGATTATAAATCTGTGCATGTAAGTTAGTTTATCTTAATTATTGTTTGCGTTTTAATACCGAAAGTTCAAACAGACAGATGATCAACTTCTTCCAAAATATTTAGTTCAAAATTTGGTACAGATCTAAAATGCAAATGCTGAATCTGCATGCCATATTTTATTAATCTTACTTTACACATTTTATAGTTATCATGTCCATGTCAACTACACACGGTGTACTAGACAAACGACCTCCTCTGAAACAATTTCATCTAAAATTTGATACACGTCTATAAACTTGTTAAGACCACATGCTCAGTCTGAATTGTCTATTTTAAAAGGTTTTTTTAATTATCTGTTTCATAAGCAGACAATAATTGGCTAAAATTATTTTTAAAAATATTCAGATTGATGGAATCTGAAGCAATTGAAATTTTGCTGAACTCCCATGCTTCAGATTGATGGAATCTGAAGCATGGGAGTTCAGCAAAATTTCAATTTCGAATGTTTGAATAATTAATATAATATTTCTTTGAATATTTTGTATAAAGAACATAAAGAGGAAAATTTATAAAAATTAAATATCAAAATTTATAGTATACTGGCTGGCATCCAGCGTTTTGCTGCAACCGAAAAAAATAATATTAAGTGCAATCAATCTATAATTTGGCTAAGTTTTTTCTAAATAGAATGAACGGTACGACAGAATATAAAATACGAAAAAATGAACATTCATTTTTTATCTATTAGATTCGTGTATTCTTTTAGATTTACTAAACTTGGTGTTTTTTCAGAATGGTAATGAAAGAAACTATTTATTGTGTCTCGTAACTCGTTTAATATTCGTCCAGAATTCTCAGATTTAATTTTAGAAAAATGGGATTAAGGATTTTTTCTTTTAAAACTGATCAAGCTTAGGAAATATATTTATACCATAAAATCTTCAATATAGTTGAAAAGATAATTTTTGAAAATTAAGATGGTGCAAAATTATTAGTACTACAATGTTTTTGGTAGTTACTGAGAGAATTAGTAGTTACTTTACACTAAAATTAATTAAAAGTTAACCCCCCCATTGTTGGTCTCCCCAAAACTTTCTTGCATAATCTGTAATAAAGTTATCTCTGAGAATGACTTGCCTGACATTTATATACTATAGCAACAAAATAATAACTTTTAACTTGCATTTATCATTTCTGCAGAATCCATTTTCTTTTCAGCGACTTATTTGGAGATTAATTCTTGGTAAATAGATGTGGTTGCGGTTCGAGTTTTTTTAAATATTAGATAATTGCACTATCTTTATAACCATCCTGCAGGTGTAAACAATAAGCTGATCCAGTTTCATCGTAGTCGGATGAATGGTTTAAGAACGCATAAGAGACATACAGACAAACATTCATTTTTATTTATATAGATTTAGAATATTTTTTTTAACTTAATCGTGCTTAAATTCGTAATGTAACCGAATTTTTTCCAAATAGCAACAAACATTTGCTAAAGATCAAGCTTTTCATATTTATTAGAAAATTAGTTCCTTCTGAGTGATATTATTCTTAATAATTCATTTTCTTATTTAAGTAATTATTATAAGCATCTATTAGATTGTTAATTATTATGATAATGGAATAGACCAGCATGAACTGTATTTTTTGTAAAAATACATTCCTCAAATGATATAGTAAAATGTATCCAGACATATTGAAAAAGACTTTAGTATTATGAAGTATGCTTTTTTCTTATCCACAATGATACAAAATGCAAATTTTGTTTGATCACAAGCCATAAAACATTAATTTAAGCATGTTTCAATGACACATAATTGGTGGAGTTTCGAAAAATGCCGTAAATAACAGATTAACATTTTCAATGAGTTAATTAGGTATGCTAATTGCGTCAGTTAATAATTGCATATTGATCGTGATTTAAAGCTTCTCAATGCAGTTTACAGGCAAGAGTTATTTATTTCGATAAAGACTTTCTGGAAAATAATAGTTTTTCTTCGCATTTCTTTTTATTTTTACTGTAAAGATTTGTAATAAAGTATCCTTCTACTACCTATATTGATAAATTTACTAAAGCAATGCGCCATAAGCATACAATTAATTATAAATTTAGAAAGTTTGTTGAATGTATTTCTTAAGAATATTGCATACTCCTTCTCTACTATAGGTAACTTCACCTAATCCTAGTAAAATTTTCAAGAAGTACTTTATTAATTATATATACTATGCTTTAAAATATTTTTTACTTCTTTATCGTATTTTTCAATTCATAGAGTAACAGAGATAGAAAAGGTTAATTTTTCACTGCATATTTATTGACTAGTAAGAAAATGAAAACAAAATAATAATTTCAGAAACGCAACCTCTCAGGTGTAGGCAATGAAATTAAGATCTGAAATAAATTTTATTACATAAAACTGTGACCAATTGTCCCGGCGCATGAACTCGATGTCAAGTCGATTGAGCTCCGTATGGGCACAATAGCTTCAAACATCAGCCATCGTAGGGTATAATTCCAGGACACTTATAAATGAAATTTTTAAAGTTACATCATGATAAAATAATAATGTAAATATTTAAACATAAAAAAATTAATTTGTAATTCAAGTAATGAAATATGAGGTGGTAAACTTACTTACCAAAGATGGTACAGGAAAAAATGAAAGTGGTAAATATACGTGCAGTTCAATTTTAGGTAATTTTAAACAACTCTATAAGTTTTTTTTTACTTAGAAAACAGGGTATTTATTTCTTACATTTAATTTTGAAATTCATTTTGTATTTATTTGGCTTGTTAGGCGGATTGCTGCATTGTATAAAAATAAAACTGCTTCCATTTGGTGTAATTTTATTAATAACATCTTAACCACATGTTGCTTTAAGAAATAAACTAAAATGCCTTAAATTAGGGCATCTTAACATCTTAATCATCACACTCTTAAAAAATGAAATTTTCATTGACATATCAGCAGAAGCACAATATATTACAAATTAATGAAAAATTTGGTTCTTGCTTAAAAGCTTTTAAAATACAAAACGAAAACTACTAAAATAACAAGTCTTAAAGGATTTTATCAAAGTGTTGCACTTTTTAAAGAATAATGAACATCAAGTGGTACATGGAATATTTAAATAAAATGATTAATTATTTTTAAAGGTTAATAAAACGATAGTTATATAACATGCAGTTCTGGCTATATATATATATATATATACACATATATATGTATATATATATATATATATATATATATATATATA
>JAPMOQ010043861.1:1025232-1039839 GCA_026543055.1 Argiope trifasciata | reverse complement strand
GTTAAACTATTTTTTATTGTTGGTTGCTTAAACTATTTGATATATTTTATTTAATAGTTGAAGAAAGTATGAGATTGTGCTCTTAGGGATTATGGAAAAACACAATATAAAAATAGCGATTTGTTTTTCATCTAAGCGTTTATGATTGTTCAATTTATCATATTAACGCAGAATATAAGGGGAATATTAACATTAAGATGTCTTTTCCAAAATCTTATTATTTTAATGCATTAGTATTTACATAATTTGATTTCTTTCACAAATTAGATTATTAATAATGAGTCTATTCAAAATTCAACTAAATCTATTTGAAAAATGTCAATTTATCATCAACTTATTTTTATTCTTTGTTGCACAGGATGAAGGTTTAACCATTTAACCATTTCGGCTTTTGCGGAGAATACGTATCTAAACTGTCGTAAACATGTATATTCTATGAATTTAATAATTAAACAATTATTATAAAATATAATTGCTATTGATCAAACTCGTCATAACGCAAATATAACGCAATTTTTTCCCTGGTATAATAAATAAAACTAAATTATATCCCAAACGATATATATTCAATAATAGCTTATAGGCAACAATATGTCACGGTCTCTTCCATTATTTTTATTCAAAGTACACCTTGCATCGATTTGTATGTACATCAACAGTGCAAACTATATAGTGTAGTTTTGTACTGCATTTATATTTATATATTTTTATATGTTTTGTATGCAAACTTATTTATTTTCAATTTAAAACAATTATTACAAAGTCAATTGAGAATTTTTTAACCTTTGTGAAAAATGTTTACCAGTTGCATTGAACAAGTTTTAAATCTTTAAAAAAAAAGTGATTAAAAAAAGATAATGACTGCAAACAAATGCTTAAAAAAATTTCCAAAAGCTAAATTTTCAATCTTATCAATAATGGAATTATATAACATTGACAGAAAAAAACGGCGTGATTAACAGTTTGGAAGCTAATAAATATAAAGATTTATCAATTATATCAATATGTTTAATCTATTTTATAACATTTCCATTATCTTTTTGACTAATGGGAACAGTTTTTAAACAAGAAAAAATTGCCACGAAGCTTTAACTAAAATCTTATAATCTTCATTTTATTTAATAGCTAGAATGAAAAAAAAAAACTCTTGCTTAGTTAAAATAGAAAATGTTATACCTAAACTATACGATAAAAATATTAATAACATTTTCGATTATCTAATTAAGTAAGTTGGCGTTAATTAATTAATTGCATTGTCATTAAAGTATCATTCTAAAATTTGTCCTGTGATTTTTATTTATGTGAAATTCGCCCAAGTTGGAAATAATGCAGAAAAAAATCTATCTGCTCGGACTTTTACAGACTAGAAAAGTTTTAGAAATTTCTTAAATTTAGGCGAATTTTATACTTTTTACAATTGTAGAGCGACGACCACGTTCATCTGGAGTTGCAGTTCTTGACAAGCTCATTTTATGGAGACCACCACTACATGATTATCATCAAGAAGAGCTCATCTCTATACAAAGGTACTTTGGAATTTTTTTTGTTTCCTTATGAATGTAAACAATTTTGTTTTACAAAATTTTTGTGAACGCGTTCACAAAAATAAGTATGATTATAAAATTATTGAAAAATTATTTACATTCAATATGCCCGAAATATACAAAAAAAATCAACTATTCAAATTTTATTTATGTATTGATTACATGATATAAATTTTCTTTAAATCTAGAAAGATAAGATCGTACAATAGATGTTCGATCATTTTCTGATGTTCTAGAATTCTGAAAATGTGCTTTTATACCACCACTGAAAATTAATAATATTTTCAAAATTAGCAATCGATTAATTTATATATTTAAATTAAATTTTGATACTATCAGCAGAGAAAACATTTTTAGTGCCTTTTTTTATAAAAGCATATTAAGACCTCATAATATCTATATTAATAAATTATATTATCAATATGTTAAAGGAAGAAGATACTATTGTTGATAATGTTTTGCTTTTTTATTGTTTTTCTTATTTGTGTTTTTAAAATAAAAATTATCTAAAATATGGATGTCAGAATAAAATCATGTCGTAGCTTTTTTTCATTTCTGTTTTGAGAAAGGTAGCAAGTTTTTCAGTTTTTCTGTTTAAACATTATTTTCCGTGTCATGATTAGATATTACAACAGGATTACGTAACCATACTCTGAAAATATCTTCTGGTATGCAGGATTCAACGAGGGGAAAAAGCATAGCTGAATACTTATCTGATGTTAATCCAATTGATTCTAGAGCTCGTAAATAAGTTTCTAATTTATCATAAATTTGCGAAGTATTTAATTTTCTTTTAGCTTCTGTTGCATTTATTATAACCAATTTTAATAGTTCACGAACATAAAACTCAATGAGCAACTCGTCTTTACCAAAACGCGATTTTAAACTTTCTATTGCCTTGCAATAATTCGCATTTGTAGGTGGATAACTATCTATAATTTCACGTGCTCTAGTTCTTTCACATACAGATTGAATTAAATACTGGAATTTGTCTTCATTTTCTAATTTACCATCATCATGAATACGCTTAAATTGACTCCAGAAAGCCAGCCAATTCTTAATTTCGCCGTTAAATTTAACGAGTTCTATTTTAGGTAACTTAAGTTTTCTTTTAATTCCAGGAGAAATAGAGCCAACGCTTCCCCTTTCAGCGCCAGAAAGTTTAGTCAAATAAATGTCCACATTTACTTTCGCATCAGTCATTTTTGTAATATATTCCTCGATTTTCAAATATTCATCCTCATACTTTGCGGTATCCGGATTTTCCAAAAGAAAACTACATATTTCATTATCTAATTCGGACAAATCGGAATAAATTAGTTGCAAATTGGCGAAAAGTGATTTAATTACTTTTTCCGAAGATTCATCATCATTTAATCTCTCAATCAGAACATTATACGCTTTCGTAAAATTAGATCTAATAGGAATTCGCTTCTTAACGAACACATCCATTTTTATTCCGATACGCAATTGGAATTCTTATTGTAAATAAAAACAGACGTACCGTATTTTAAGTTATCACGTTCGGGTTCACCACAATGTTGAGACTCTATCTGAATTTCATATCATTCAGTCGTTTCTCCTCTTAATACGTTTTAAAGATGTGGTTTTTAAAACAACAATAATCACACGTAGTTAATCTGACTCCATTTATTTCTAAAACTATTTACAATTCTATACACAAGGTGTTGCCAAGCACTCAAAGAAAACATTAGTTTCGCGCGCAATTAATTCAGTAAATTCTAGCTCTAGTATTCTTAAAGTAAAATCTGGCTTTTCAGCCAATAGCGCTCGTAACAACCATAGAAGAATAAGAATATAATTAATGTTATAAGAAAACAAATAACCAAACATTTACAAAAAATTAAAGCATTAAAATTTATATGAAAATTTGAGTTTGCAAAAATATTTCATAGCAGCTCCAAAGGCTTTTAAAATTTTGTCAATAATAAAACTTTTATCTTACTTTTTATTGCTCTGATATTTTTGTTTCCCACAATAGTTTTTTATGTAGCTAGCTTTATCCATTTTTCTATTTAAAGCTTATCATGTTTTAATGTTATTATCTGTCTTTCCTTTTTATTAAAATTCCTTGTATTACTATTAAATTCCAAAATAAGTTTGGAGCAATTAAATAAAAAAAACACAAATTTTCTTTTTGGGTCTATAACCTCGCCCCAATTTTATATTTTAAATCATCACAATAATATATTAATCCTAAATATAGTGAATGTATATCATTAGGAATTCTATTATCACTGTCAAGAAGACTAAGCGGCAATATCAATAAAAGAAATTTATTCACATTTACATTAGTATTTCACTTGTGGGAGATAGAGAGAGAGAGCGATAGCAAATTCAATATTTTTTTATTTATTTCATTCAATATTATTTTTTTAAACAATATTCATGATTTGAAAGTTCATCATGTTATTGTGTAAAGATCTTTTATTCTTCTTTTGTCAATAATTTAAAATAGAAATTTGATTTAAAAATATTTTAGACTTGCAGCCTTTTGTGATTAGCCATTTCACCTGGATTGATACTTGTTAAAAATTTTACTAAATATTTTAAACAACTTGGTCTCAACAAACTTTTTCAGTGAATTATTTTAAAGCCTCAAAATATAGGCATTCAATTCATAGATTATATAAGCCTTGCACGGTTCTGTTTATTCTATTACAAATTTCCCTAATTTCTAACAAATGTATGTAAAAGTGTATCTCTAAATAAAGGCTTAAAAAATTAGATTTCAATTAATACCTGTTGCTTAAACTCTAATTAAAAACACTTTTTCTAAAACAAAATTGTTTTTTGAAACATGAGTGCCAAAACACAGAATTTTTCGGCTTCGAAATCTTATGTGTGCTATAGAATATTATATATAGATATGTTTTAATTTATAAAAAATTGCCTGAAATTGTACAATAAAAATTACTCTAAATTAGAAAAAAAAATGAGTTCTTAGACTTTAATAACTCAAAGTGCGTAGATCAACAACTAGAATGAAAACTTTTTCAAAATCTTGAAATTTCTGAAACAAGTATTCTTTACAATGCAAAATTTTTCATTTCAGGAATTAATAAAAATGTATATCAAAAAATAATTTGTAAATAAAATGTAAATATTTATATAAAGTAAATTTTTTGAGCCATAATACAAAGGTATATACGGAATATTTTATTTTGAATTTGTTATAATTTATGCACTAGATCTTAACATAAATAACATAATCTATACTTATAATAAAGCTCAATGTGTGTGTGTGTGTGTTGGCGTTCTACAGGCCAGACCGTTGGACCTGCAGCTACCAAATTTGGTACATGTATACCTTGGAGGTCGGGAATGTGCAACTCGGAGCCTTTTTTTAAATTTTTAATTAGAATTTGAATTAATTAAAATTTAAGCGAAATTTCAACGTTTTTCCACCATCACTTCCGAAATTATTATCGGACAAACATGATTTTAACATCAATGTAAAGATAAAAAAATTAGCTTTCTAATGGTATCAGTGTTTTAATGCATAACTAAAACCTCTATTTTTAACGAATTTTTAAAGAAATATTTCGACCATTTTTTTAGCACGTGACTGGATAAAATAAAATAAAACATTGCCGGAAGTGCAAATAAAAAAACAACTATCATCGCAAATCAAATCTAAAGAAATACAACTTTCAGCACGTGACTGGATAAAATAACATAAATATAAAATGTGATACATTCTAAAAAAATAAATGCAAGTCAAAGGATTCTAAGATCGTTTGCAGTATTCATATCATTAATTCCATAAATTATCTTTATTTACAGTAAACCTGATTAAATTTAGACAGGATATGCATTGAAATCCCGACTTAATGGCATATTTCTATAATCGTTTGCAATATCTGTATCATTAATTCAATACTTTTTTCCCTTTTTCGCTTTCTTTAAAAAACATATTTAACATTTTGGCAATATCACCGAAAAAAACATTTTTAATATTTTGGAAGCATAATCGATAAATTGTTAGAGCATTAAACTCAAAAAGTTTTTCCGAATAAAGTTACGACTCTTTAACTACTAATAACTGAATCTTTTAACTTTAACTATTTCTTAAATTTTGGCTAAAGAATATATGATTTAATTGAAAATTTTAGAACGCATTACTCATGGCGAACCAGCTGGTCGCCAAAGGCGGCTAGTAAGGAATAAAATAACATGCAACAAAGAATTTAAATACGTTAATCCTTGATTTATCATTGATTGATAAAAATAATACTATAATTTTCAGTCGAATTTGAAACTCTTTTTCACTCAATATTTATTTTTAGCAAATAGTTTTGAACTGACATAATGACATATAAAATTATATACAAAGTAGAGTTAGGCAATGAAAAGAAAAAGAAAAAAAAATCGTGTTCACATTTAATTGTATTAATTGACGAAAATAACATGTTCATGTTAAGTCGATACAGAAACTTAATATATCCTCTTTTCGAGTTAACATTAAGTTTAACAAGGAATTTTGAATTTGCTCTAAACTTTTATTTTGTTCAGACCCCATTGTGCGGTTCATTAGTTATTAAAGTGGAAGGTAGAGTATTTCGCCTTTATTCAATCCAAGTTTTGAAATGCAACACGAAGCTCTGAACTCATAAATCATCTTAAATGTCTAAAGTACTTTTAAAGTGGGTTTCCGAAGCATAAACTATTGCATCTACTTTGTTATCATTTCGTGTGTTGTTAGAAAATGATGTTACCAATCTCTTATTAAAGTCTTTAATTATTCAAGAAAAATTCGAAAACAAATATTTCTCATGAAATTTAAATATAATCGATTTTAGATTATCGTTCTCTGATTCAGGTCTAAATTGCAATCTGTGAATGAAAAACATGAATAAAATCAGTCCAGTAAAAAGGATTGTGATGCGTGAGTAGCTAAGACGTGCTCTTAGTCCTAAATGGCGCTATTAAAAAAACCAAAGACGCTCTTTTGGCTTAAAATTGTTGACTTCGTCAACGGGCTTGCCTTTCACAATTGCTATTAGAAACAACAAGAACAAAAATAGATTATGTTACAACATCGTGTAATTAGACGATGAATGCGATGGTTATTTACCTGAAAAATTAATTATGTGTTGGAGATATTGTTACTAACTTTTTACATATGAGAGCGTTAGGCAAAAATAACGTTTTATTTTCTCATAAATGTTGATTAAAAATAGAGAAATAAAAACAAATGACATTAAGTACACATCCGTTTCGAATATAAAAAGATTGAAAAAGAAAATAGAAAAAGAAATTCAAGTTCTGAAAAGTTTTCATTTTTCCAAGACAATATTTGTTTTAAATGCATAATTTATTAAAGCTTTTAGGAATTACCAAAAGTTTCCAAAGCTATATAAATGTGATTATAGTTTCTTTAAGATCAAATATAATTTACATTAAAACCCGTATTTTTTATATATGTTAAACAAATCGGGGGAAATTTCCTGTTTTTGGACAGAAAAATGCTCCCTTGTCAAGTGAAAAAGTCTGAAAATTATAAATGCCACCTAAATCCTAAATTCATGAAAATTATCGGCTTCATCCTGCCTGATCCCAAATTTCAGAAAATCTTAAATACTATCTACCAGCTACCCTAAATAATATCAGAAAATTATAAATGATATTCTACAATCCATGCTAAATAATATCAGAGAATCATAAATGGTATTCTACTAGCCATGCTAAATATTGTCAGACAATCATAAATGACATACTACTAGCCTTGATAAATAATGTCAGAAAGTTATAAACGGCTTTGTTCCAGTCATCCTAAATAATGTCATTCTACTATCCATCCTAAATAATGTCTTAATATTATAATGCCATTTTGTTCCAGGAAATTTTTTAAATCTTCCCTAAATGGTTAAATAAATGCACAATTAGTAAAAAATAAATTAATAGTTCTTGTTATCGCTTTAATTTATTCATTAACCCCGTCATTTAATTCTAATTCCTTTTTTCATTTATAGTTTGAGTGATGACTTGTTTGATTATTAAAAAATAAGAAGTTTACTGTTAATTATTAATATCAGAATGAAAAATTAATCGAACTATTCTACTATCCTGAAAATAAGGGAAAGCTCTTTCTACCTTTACTTTAATATTCTAATGTAAAACAGAAATTGATTTTTTTTTTCAAAAAACTATTCTCTAAGGACTTAGTAGCAAAACCCCTAACCCAAAAAGACTGTTATTAAACACTGGTAAACAAAAATAAAAAATAAATAAAATAAAACATGATTAAAAAAAGATTACTTTTATGCAAGATCTATTTATTCCCTAAAGAACTTTCCAATCTAATATGTGAAGTATTTTGAGCTATAAATACATTATTTGCTTATTATTTACCTACAATTTTTTTTTCTTTTGAAATAATTCTAGTATTTCACTCGAATTTATAAAAAACATTTCCTAATATGATTACACAGTTAACGTAATTAATAAATCTGAGGAAGAAGAGATAATCATTTATCTTACAGATAAGGAAAATTATCATAGAACATTTAATAAAGCAGATTATCTTCTCTTTATTGGAAAATATTGTGACAGTGTTTTGGCAAAAAGATAAATGAAAATGTTTTCCTGTTTTAATTAAATAAAAAAGATAGATCGTTATTTATAATGAGGGGAAATCTTTGATCATAGATAATAAATAGCATATCATTTTGCTTGATCCTAAATTAAAATTATTACATTAAATATCACTGTTTTTATTGCGATGAAATTAAATACATTTGATATTAAATCATATTTCATTTTATACAGTTTTTCGTTTGTAATAAGCTATTAATATTAATTTTACTCATCGGCTTCGCTCAAGATCGATTGAAAAATTCTTTATTCATCATAATACTTTTTAATCATTTAAGCATAAATTTATTTAAATTCTTGGCAATTAGTAATTCAACGATAATGTCATTACATATGAAAATAATCATTTTAAAAGAACTTTACGGGAGTTTTGTACTTAAGTAAAACTATTTTTAGTGACTAGTAGATTAACTCATTTTAATAGCATATTGCTGAGCACTAAATTCAAATTGAATAGAGAAATTTATCATAAAAATAAAAATTCTTTTCCCATTTATGAAATATTTTATACAAGTATAATAGCACTTGCAAATCTTTGACAAGCTGTAACCAGATTTTTATAATTTAATATAGCTCTGATTACAATTATATTTCATCAATATGTCACAATGAGTGATAAGTATTCAGTTTTATAAATAATTTTTTATTCTACCTTTTTAAACTGAAAATTGGGAAAAACACAATTTTTCAACAACTTTTATTTTTTTTAGAGATAATAACGACAAAAGAAGATTCAAATTAATTTAAATAAATGATAATTGTGCTGAAAAGAAACATCTTTAAGTACACCAGTTTGAATTTTAATGATCAGATGTTACTAAATTAAACTTGAGCGTGACAAGAAGAACGAAGCTTATCGTTTTACCTTTAACAAACCCTGCAATTCCTTTTCTTTGAACTTTACGTAAACCGTTTAGAATATATTGAATTGAAATCATCATACAAATAAGCAGAAGAGCTCTACACTTTTAATTGGAAAATGCAATCTAAGAATTTTAATTAAAATCTGGATAATCAGAACTATTTCAGGGAGTATGACGCTGTTTTTATTGCCAGCTGAATGTAAAAAATTAAAATGTGAATGATTGTGAACTAATATTTTCTAATTTTAAACTAATATTGTAAACTAATATTTTCTCCTTAATCATCTTTCCACATCTTCGCTATAAAAGATACATTGCAACTTCAGTTTCAAATTAATTAATCCAGAATTTCTAATTATCTTAGTTTCTTTTAATGCCGAAATATTAAAGTAAATAAAAATTTTGGGGAAATATCTTCTAAGACATAAAATGGTATCAATGGAATTGGAATATTTTTCTGCTTACGACTGTCATAAAATATTTTTTTGTTATAATTAGTTAAAAAAAAAGTTATTTACAAACTATGAAAACAATTACAAAATGAGTCTTAATTAAATTACTTTACATTAGTAATTTAATTGAATCCTGATTAAAATCTCTAAACAATCTAAAAAAGCAAAATGATCAGTAGTCTTAAAAAATAAATTATCTGCTTTTCCCAAGAAACTTCAAATTACCACCTCTTCACAGACTATCTTCTGCTACTTCGAGAAAAGCAATAACAACAAAACAAGTAATTAAAAAAATAACTCAATTATCAGTAACTCAATAACTCAATTTTACTTTCTTTTTATTAAATAATTCACAAAAAAATATTAAATAAAAAAATTCCAAAGAATTGAAGAAGCATTCTTCACTTTCACATGAAAATACCGACAACCTTACATTTTACTGATTGAGATACTGCCTATGAGGTTTATATTTTCATTACAAACTGCTAAAGCTCTATTAAAAGCATTTAAAATCAATTAAATTTTATTAAAAAATTAATATTTGGAAGAAGACTATATTAATTTCAAATATCATCCTCTACAAAATTCCAAAACTTATAGAAATTGTATGGATGAATAAAAAGTACTTTATTTATGACTGAAAATTTGAACAATATATATAAATAAATATAGGGAGAGTGTGAACCAATTACTGTAGTTTAATAAAATCAGCAATATGTGGTTTTTATCACATGTTTAAATATTACTGATTTTATACCTTTACACACAAAACAATATCTGATTCTTTTATTCGGCTCTCAATTTACTACTTTCACTCCACCAATAGTGACAAACACCGTTATTATTGTGGGTGTCTAATTTAAACTTAATTAATTAATTAAATTTTAATTTAATCATATTAAAATCATTCTAAAATATTCTCTATTTTTCTGATTACATTCCCCTTTTACTATTTAATTAATTCAACATGAATTCTAAAATTACTGAATTGGCTAAATGCCGACACGTCCCCACACTCCTAGTGAAGGAATAAAATATTGTTGGCTTAACACATTCTTCTAAACAATTTCTATGATTCATTTGCCGGCGACTGGCATGCGATGGAAATCCCTATCAAATTCTCACAGTATGTATTGAAAGGATAAATTTTCATTACCTTTCCTTCATTTCACTCTGTGTCATTCTGTGTTGCATTTGTGCTCATCGCTTCTGCTTGCTCATAAATCGGGCCTCCCAGAATAAAATAAAACACTCGCGTGAGTATACACACATACAGCGATTAAAAATTTTGAAATTTATGTCAGATTGGAAGACATTGAAGAGAACTTTTTCATTTTTAAATTCGCCTTATTCCATCTCCGGAGACAAGCAAGGATATTAACAATCGGCGCGGAAAAGCAGTAATAGAAAGAAGCCCAGAAATGAATTTTCCCTCGTTTTACATGCAGTATTTTGATAGGGAAAATATTGGTTACAGTGCTAATATTGTATTAAGAGTCTAACAAGAATTTCGGGCTGTAAATCACAAGTAAGGGAAAACACTCGGATATTTAAAAAAAAGAGTCCGCTTATTGAGCATTTTTCTAACCCTTTAATGGGCGAAATTAATTAAAAATTGCAAAATTAATTCATGGAAAGAGAACGTAAAAATTAAAGAGTGTCACAGATAAAATTAATAGAATCCCTTATTAATTATTTTGTTTGATGATATACTTAAGATCTATCGTATACATTATTATTTTTAAATGCATAAAATCTTATGATGATCAGACAATAGATTTCTTAGACTTGTATATGTATTCAAAGATAGTAAAAATTGGGACTAATGAAAAGTTACATTTTAATATAAGAATTCTTCATCAAAAAGGTATAATTTTTTTTTCTCTTTAGGGATATTGACACAGTAAGCAGTATGTTGAACGATATGTTGGATTTTATGCCTCAAGAAGCTGGAGGTAAGTATTAACAGAAAGCATTATTTAACGCATTGACTGTCAAGTCAATATCCAATCAAGACAGTAAAGAAATCGAACAATCAAAAACTATCTCCAGGTTTGTAGTTAACTTATTCAAATAATTTAATCAAATAAACTAGGTTATAGTTGTTACAGAATCTTAGTTATTTATTTAGGTCCAATGCTGGAAAAGATACTTTGGTGTGTATAGTTCAATAATGGAAATTCAGTGCATAATAAGATATTTAAACTCAGATTAATTGTGGAAAAAGGTAAATTAAAATTTTTAAGAATTATATTGTGGGAAGCGGAACAAGATGCTACAAAATAAGCGTTTTTTTAGTTGGTTCATAAATTGACAACTGTGCATTTTCGAAAATATATAAATATGTATGACTTGAGAAGAAAGTATAAATGCACCAAATATATATAATTTTTCACTAATTTTAACGCTTGGTTTTAAAAATGGAAAATTGGACTGAATATGAACTAAGCGCAAATTATTAGCCTGAAATAATTTCATTATCTTGGAAGGTTTTTTTTTCCAAATGAAGAGGACTGAATACCATTTAAATCAAATAAATTTGGCTACATGCTATTTTTTATATGGAACTGTGAGAGAAATTCAAAAGATGACAATTTCAATTTTTCATTTGAATAAGGATCTGTCAGTAATAAACGATATATCATGAAATTTTATTGATTTCTGTTAAAAAATCATTTAAAACCCTTTTCACCTACATTTAAAAATTCATAATAAATTTATCATAATGCAGAAAAAATAATTTCATATAAAAGAATGTACGAATGAATATATACCATTCCATAATATTAGTTCAGTAATGGAACTTCAGCACTTCATTTATATAAAACAAATATTTTTCTGTTTTGGCAATGGTATTTATGATAGAATCTGAAAAGAGGATTTTAAGAGGATTTTTTTTAATATTGGTAAAATAATGAAAATGATATTGCTAGAATTAATTTTTAAAAAAAACTCGAATAATTTAAAAATTGTAATTTTTCAATAAATGAGTGTAAGCATGATAATGAACATCTTATATCCATCTAAAATAAATTTCACTGATTGCACCAACCACCATCTTATTCATATATCATTATCCATAATTTGCATATTTTATGTTTATCAATTTTTAATCAGTTTTATTTTAATTTTCTTATTTTGAAAAATTGTTTTGATATATTAAGCTATCTGTCCCATAGATCATTAAAAATTATCAATCAATTAAAAAATATTCGAACATTTAAAGAATTTTAGTAACCAAGCACTAAATGATCACACATTCTAATATTCATCTTATTGCCATGTAAAATAAATCGCATTTCTTGTACCAGTCATCATCTTATTCATAAATTATTATCTATAAATCTCATTTTCCATAATTTTTTTTAATATTAATTTTATTTTTTAACCATTTTTAATTTTTCTGTTTCTAAAAATTATCCATAATATAACAAACTATCCAGATCATACATCATTAAGATCTATATGTTTCATTCATGAAACATTTACTATAAATTTTTAAGACATTCTATCCAAGTTAAAATAAGAAAACCAATCGTCTTTAATATGAATGATTATTGTCTTACTATTTATCTCAAAATAATCAATAAGCATTAACTGTTGTTCATATAAATTGATACATTTAAATAACTAATTTTGATATCTCAAAGCTTTTAATGCAAACAGTTTCTATCATGATTCTAGCACCTACCGGAACTGTTTTACATAAATCTCTATATAGAAGACGGTAAATTGAAGTTTATTTAGGCTTTTCCATCATCATTATTTTTAAATTTTTTTACATGTTTCCTTTTTTTTTCTAACTCTCAGGTAAATCCTTGGAAGATAGTTTCCACAAATGGAGAAGGCGACGAAAACGTGCATTGTATGGAAAGTGCGGATACTGGAATTGCTTCTGCAGGTCATCCACTTCTTGCTAAAAATGCAGCAAGAAGCAATTCGGAGAGTATTGTGTGTGTCTCTCAATTACAGAATATTGCTGGGTTTAGCACTCTACATGCATATGCATTGTATATAAATACTTTAACGCTTACAAATTGGTCTGAAAAAGTAGGAAATTGAACAGAACTTGGATTTAATCAGCAGATGAATTAAGAAATCCAGCCAGTTCAATGAACTACAGAGGACCAATTTGCTTCAACTAAGTCGTATCATTTGATAAAGGACATATTTTTACATTATATGTAGCAATGTAAAATACTTCGTTCAATGTCAAACTAATACAGAGAATCCTTATTAACATAAAAAAAAAAATATGGATCCTGGATGCTTTGCAGGGAAATATTAACAGACATAATTGAAATGTTTTTTGAAGAAAAATGTGCTTGTATTTATGTAAAATGTCGTTTCTAATATTTTTAAAATATTATTCTTTTATCTGTACATTAGTTGAATTACAGTGTTTTTCAGCGATTGTTCTAATTAATCCAACTCCTGCGATTATAAATTATAACAATATCATAATACAATAAAAAAAATATAAAAGGGGATTTCGATACATATAAAGCATTTCTATTTTCAGAAATTGGGGAAATTATTTAAAGCATCTCTGGTAAAAATGAATATACATGGGAGTATTATATACCTGCTTTAAGTATAAAATTTGAACAGTTAACATAAGTAAATTATATAGTCTGCTTTATTTTATTGTGGACACATTTTGAAAACACATTTTGATTGTATCAAATATCCAAAGCACAATTACAATAATAAATGTTCGAACATTACACAATTGTAAGAAAAACACTACCAACGTAGATCTTTATTTTATTAATTCTCCTTTTATATCAAAAAGTACATATAAATGCAAAATGCATTCTCTAATTGCATTTTTTATGCGCAAATTTAAGAGAAATTTGACCTTTATACTCTCTAAATTAAAAAAAAATCCTTAGTTTGATTGAAAAGTATACAGTTTTGTTTTTTTACAAGCAGAATTCTAGAATTCTGAAACATTTAGAATTCTAAATTTGGCATTCGATAGAAAATAAAATAATTTAGTTTGTAATACAAATGAAAATATAAGATTTTCAAATCTTTCAATACCAGTTAAGAAAACAAACTTCTTCAAGGAATGAATAAGAAAACTTCTTCAAGGAATGAATAAGAAAACTTCTTCAAGGAATGAAT
>JAPMOQ010043861.1:1007637-1025222 GCA_026543055.1 Argiope trifasciata | reverse complement strand
AAAACTTCTTCAAGGAATGAATAAGAAAACTTCTTCAAGGAATGAATGAGAAAACTTCTTCAAGGAATGAATAAGAAAATTTCTTCAAGAAATAAACTTTATTTTCCAGGAAATACATACAGATAAAGGAACGATAAAATAATTCTTTCTCCATTATTTACACTAATGCACATATGAATAGAATTTAAAAACAAACCCATTAGAAATTTTAATTAAAATTATTAAATCGTACAAAAATAAGAAATAAGATATTTTTTCCAAAGAAATTTTTATAACATAAATTTTAAACCTAACTAAATTTTCTGCGGATAATTTTTTTTCATAGATTTATACTATCTAATATTATTCATCTTTCATTGTCTAATCTCAATATCACACATTTAAAATAATTCACGTAAAGACAAATTGAAATTGTTTTGAGCCGAAATGATATTTATATCGAGCATTTTAAACTTACTCAATGGAATTCTGTAATGAGTCCAAATTAATAATCAGCTTAGTGTCTAATGTACTAATTTATATTTATTTAAAAAATATTCTTAAAGCGGAAACAATACTCAGCTAAATCCAATTCTAATTCATTGCACTGCTTTAGAGTAGAATTATTCGAAGCTCTGTTCTATATATTTAATGTATTCGTCATTTAACACGCATTCTTATAGTGCACAAAATATTACAAAACTTTGGAAAATACAATTTTTTTCAATACTTTCTATCTGTAGATTATGTCGATCCGAAAAATTTAATTTTTACTAAAGATTATATCATTACAATTAATATTGTATAAAAAATATCAGCAGTTATCACTTTTAACATACTTTTTTCATATTTTATATTATTGAAGATTAATTTAACATGTGAATACATTTATATTCTTCTACTAAATGCAGTATTTCAACTATTGATATCTCAAAAATTTAATTTATGCTTGATTATAATAGAATAATTGTTAAAGGACTACAGCAAGAAATCGTCGAAGTTCAGTTCAATAAGCAAAACTTAAAAGAGATCAATAACGGGGTCTTTTTTAATTTGATATTTCTTAATAAGGAAATTATCTAAATTCTTAATGTAAAATTGCTCTAATGAAGGTAATTTCAAAATGAAATAAAATGCAAATGAATTACAAAAAACCTTCAAAGATTCTTTGGAAAAATCATTTAAAATTTCAGCTAAAATTCTTCGATTATTTTAGAACAAAATATTAGGTACTTTATAGAAATTAAACATTTTTATGATAATGGTATAACTATTTTAAAATGAAATTGTTGAACGAGTGTTTAGTTTTCACATTGCGGAAAATGAATTGAATGATCACAGTCCATTTTGTATAGCTGTATTTCAATGAGGAATATTCATAGAAAAGAAATCATTAGTAAATGCAATTAGAAATTAATTCAATACAATTATATTCAAAAATTCACAATCATATGATTTTTATTACAACTGTATCGTTAATAATTCAGATTAGAAAATTGTGAAATGATTTTTTTCTTACATTAATTAAAGAAAACTATTTAGAAAATTACATGTTGTTGGGAAGCTATATGTGTCATATTTTGTGAATCTAAATGTGATATTAGAAATATGAATAATTTAGGTAACTTTCTCAATATTTGAACTGCAGTTCAAAATTTCGAAGTCATCCAAATATAGCATCGGTATTTCTTCTAAATGTAACATGATTGTAAATAAACCAAAATTCACAACATGAGTATTTTTTTATAGAGGATAAAGATCGGCGATCAAAGAAGATAAAAGATCAACATGAATTCATATTAATGAATTTTAATTTCCTTCTTCAAATATAAACAATATTTTTAACAGATTACAATTAACTTATATCAAATTATTGAAATTGTCAGGTATTAAAATGTCTCTTTTACTTAATTTGTATTGTTTTTTGAACGCATTTTGAAATTTACTAGTTTAAGAAATTTCTCTTAGATTAGTTTTAAGTGTTGAACTTGAATGAAATGTTGTTAGTGATTTCCTTATTCAACTTTTATTACAGTATGTATTATAACGTTTTGATGTTTGTGTGTGAAATAAACAAATAGTTTACTTGTATTGTCTGGTAATTTCATAATTTACTTTTAAATATAACTTTCAGAATTTTTTTAATTGACAGAGACTTAATAAATTATTAAAATTGTGTTTGTGGATATCGTGTTAAATGCTCGATTAAATATAATTTATAATAATAAAAAAATAAACAATAAAAAGGCTAATTTACTCATCATAATTTACTTTACTCGATAAACTTTCTTAATATTTATTATTATTATATAATGTTTATCTCATTACATATTATTCAGTATGATACATTAGAATATTAAAGAATAAAAAATTGCATGAAAGAATTCAAAAAGCAGTTAAAGCAGATTATGATGGAACATAAAGATTTTCATTAGACAGTAGAGTTTAGCAATTAGGATCACATTGACCAAAATATTTTAATTATATTTCTTTTTTGAAAACAGTTCTTTTCTTAGTTCTGATCTTTTAATAAATAAATTTCAGGCAGATATATAAATAAAATATAGACTTTTTCAGGTAGGTATATAAATAAGGTAACAATCATTCGGTAGTTTATAAATATATGACACATTTTGATAAGTACCAATGAAATAAAAAAAGTTGTAAGACATTACAGCAAAATATAGATAGAATAATACATCATAGATCTACATAGCTTACATATTGGTATCTATTATTAATTAAAATAAAAGAATCTTTGAAACAATTAGGTTATTAGCGAACAAAGTTTAATGTAATTTAAGATGAAGAAGTAATGATATTTATATATTTTGAGCTTTAATATCATTTTTTAATTCATATTTTTGTTTAATTTACATATCTTTGATATTTTAAATTGAAGGATATAATTCTATTAATTTTGAAAATGATAATATGCTTGTCCTAAAGATCGTCAGTGATTATCTAAGGGGAATTACCTAAAGATTAGGCAAATGGTAAGATAGAAATGTGGACACTCAATATGAATGCGGAAAACTAATAATAAAAGTCCTTTGAGAAATATTCCAGATATATATTTCAGTTAATATTATCTTCTTTGATATCATTCTGGAAAAATAAATAAATAAAATATTAAGCCGGTGGGGTTATTCAGATGAGCGCATTAAATACTTAAGAGAAAAATATTATTTCATAATCGATTCTATGATTACCCCTCTGGAGACTGAAGATTTCTTAATATATTCAAAAGATAAAAAAGAGAAATTAATTTAAAAGCTTGCTTTATGTTAGGTATTCTAATTCCAGCAAAAATATCTTGATTTCATTATAAAAGATAAATTAGCCTCCGCTGGTCATAAAAATAAGATAAGCTTTTTCAATACATGGTCAGTAAACAACAATTATCTTTTCAATTGACAACAAATTCTAATTTCACAGTTCGTTGCGGGAAAAAAAAGATAATTGAATTATTATTATGAATACAAGAAAACCAAGAGAACATCATGTGGAATAATTATTCATTATTTTTAGTCAAACAATATGTATTAAATTTCACAGAGTTAAAAAACGAAAGGAATTGAGAACTCTTTTTCAGTTTTCTGATTTGTTCATGAGGTCATATTTTAGAATTGTTGACAAATCCACATTTCGTGTACTCGTACTATCTCAATCTTTTTTTACTGAAATTCTAGAGTTATTTTTGGAAATTATTTGATTCCACATTAATCGAAAAAACTAAAACAAGAAAATATTTTTGTTATACTATAGACTATAGCAAGAACAAACTATAACTTAAACAACTATAACAAGAATATATTTCCCCCTCGGGATTTTAATTCATTTAAAAATAAAAATATTAGCTATTCTTAGAGCAGACAGCCATCTCTATCTCTCTTTCTATATATATATATATATGTGTGTGTGTGTGTGTGTGACAAGGAAAAACTCTTATATCTTGACATATTTAATTTGGTACGTATCTTTACATAAATTTATAGATTTCTATAAAATTTTGAACAGAGTCCGCCTAGAAGTCTGGTCGCTCGAATATAATTTAGAAGGATAACTCCAAAACAAAAGAAGCTCTATATATAACATTTGATAAGCAGAATTAAATACAATTTAGATACTTTTCCACTTATGAGCCACGTTCAACTTGATTAAACGTCTGTTAATCTGTTCTTTCAGAAACGTATAAACATGTTAACTCAAAGACGAAATTATTTATATATGTCAAATTCGGTATGGAATTTTATGACTGCAAGTATAGTTCTGTTCAACTGTTCACTTTTATGGTTGGAACAAACGATCCTAAAATATATTAACCTTTCAGAAATCCTAACTATTTTACCCCCTTGAAGCATGAAATGTCGCTATTTTTTATTTTTCGAAACATATGCAGACCTCCTTTTTCATTGTTTAAATAAATTTATTCAAAAGGGTCTGCCACAATTAACTTTGAGATTAAGACTCTGCTTTTATATAGCATGTTCCTTATTCATTCTTTAAAAGCATTTGAATGGGTAGAATCATTAACAGTTTTACTACTATAAAAATATACAGTTGACATACTATAAAATTTTTTATTGATTTATTTTAAAGAACTTGACATCCCGCTTAAAAAATTTGACTTCATTCATTAAACAAGAATTCCAAAATTTGTGAAAGATATTTTTCATCAGTGTTTATTAATAACATTTCAGTAAGACACAAATTATTGAAAAGTTAAATTAGGTCTTGGAAAAATGAATAGTAAAGAAGTTATATTGATCTTTTACAATGCAAACATTACTAAGCAGCGTGGTAAATTTTTGACTCAGATTCTAATCATTTGCTATATATATTAGAATTCTCAACTTTCTTCAGGAAAAAGTTAACAGTCATGAAAGTGAAAGCCTGAATTTGTCTTTCAGTTTAAGATATTTGACTTCATTATTAATCATTGAAACAAGCACTCCATCATTTCTGAAAGATATTTCTGATCAGTGTTTTACAATATTATTTCTGTAAGATCAAATTACTTGATAAATGAAATGAGAGCGCCGAAAAATGACCAGTGATAATAAAACTTTTTTTATGCAAAATTTATGAAGCGGCCTTGAAATATTTTCTCTTAGATTCTCATAATTTTTTAGATCTGTTAGAATTTGTAACTTTTCTTTTGATGAAACATTAAAAAGTCACGAAAGCCTGAAATAACGTTGCATGAAATTTTTTCTTAATTCTAATTTCCCCTGCAACAGCGTAACAGAACTTTCAAGGAAACAGAAAGTAGCAACAGCAATTATTTGTAAGTAGTTCTGGCAGAAAGAAAAGAAATAACATGTCCGCTCGTTAATCACCACATTGCTGAATACAAAGTCAATACGTTAATGTTTCGAAGCATTTTCTTGCGGTCGTAAAAAGGCACTTAAGAGAAAGAAAAATGACTCTTGGGAAACGTATTTCTTTCTTATGAATGAGAACCTTACGAAAAGTCCTTTCTTTGGGTGTTTCCCCATGGGCTTTTATTGCTATTGGCCCCTTCTGTTTTTTTTCAGAACCAGAGAAAAATTAATTTATGTGCTTGAAACAGCAGTATAAATTATACCGTAGTATCATAAAAAACTTTCTTTACGTATGGGTTTTCTTAAATTGTAGTTCATATGTAGTTGTCATGTCTTCCTCAACATCTATGACTTCCACTTTGTATGAACAATCAATAAAAGCAAAGAATAAATCATAAAAAAATTTAAAATATGTTTTTATATGTTTATTCGAAGTAGGAATGTTTTAATAAAAAGTTTTGGATAGTAAAAATCGTTAATGCATGAAAGGTACTGAAAGAGCATAAGGAAATAAGGTTTTCAACCATATTCGTTATTGTTTAAAATTTTAATGAATATTTGGAAATTTTTTTAAATATTCACCATGGCTTAATTTTTTTCAATTTTTCACTTCCACAATTTTGATTTCTTCACCATTATTTTATATATTTTAATAGACTAAAAAAAATTTATTAATGTATTTTCAATGCTAGTAGTCAATGCGTTTTCCAATTATGAAACTTTATTTCACAGTTCACAGTATTAAGAATTATAAAATCTAATAACCTTTTTTCTCCCTACCCAGTGATTCTTGTTAAAATAATTTAATTATTCATCTTATTGATATTCAAGAAATATTGAGAGCACTGGAACTTTCACTGACATATTTAAACAAAAACTATATGAAATTTTAAAATTTTAAATTTAATTGAGCTGAAAATTAATGTCAAAGCTCTATATAAAAGCATGAAATTCAAAAGCATGAAAGAAATAAAATAAAAACCAGAAAAATCATTTTCGTTAAAATACTTTCTTTATTATTTGATAATGAACTCAAAACTAAATTATCGTGCAAATATCTGACTTGTATTTGGCATATAGTTTGCCACCAAACCTACAGAAAATTCTTTTATAATTTTTCTCTTCAGCAAAACATTTAAACTTACCTTTACCAGCGTCTGGTAAGAAACTCATTTTCCTGAACTAACTATAAAAACTGATACAAGAAACCTTTTCCTTGGTCTGACCTACAAACGTGATGAGGGCGCCGTTAATATGCGCGAAATATTATTTAATATCTCCGAGGATTCAAATACATAAAATATTCAAATATCTACTGCACTAAAATAAACGAAAGATAAAAAAGAATTAAGGCAAACTTAAAGATTCTAATGCTGCTGTCTCAAAGACATTGACATTTCAGCATAGTCCAAAAAGATTGATCAAGATCTTTAGTTGAAAATATCTTCTTTGTAGGAAAGTTTATGCACACATGAGGAATCCGAAATCTGTAGTGCATGGCTTGAGCATTTACATATGTTACTAAGGTCCTCATGATCTCCAAATCTCATTTTCAGACACCAGGTGATCATTCAGACAGTTTAATATTCTATAAAACAATCTCTAATCCTTGTGCTGTAGTTTCAGCTTGACTGGCTGTAATTAAAGAATTTGTCACAATTTCAGAATATATAAGGTTTTCGGTATGTAATTCAATATTTTCTTTACCTGCATAATGAGTTCGATTGCTTCTCTGAAACATGAGGATTTTTTGTATGTATTTCAATATTTTCTTTACTTGCATAATGAGTTTGATTGCTTCTCTGAACTTAATAAGCAATTTAACCTTAACACCGATCCATCAGAAGGCACACATATAAATTTGATTGATCAAATCTCAGAGACAGACCCACTAGCGGGAACCATGGTTGAGTTCTTAGGGCCATCATTGATCATGGAATAACTCATCAAGTGTGGAAAACCTCCTGTGTGGAAAACCTCCTGTCCTCGATAGGTGGTGGCCAACCATCAACATATCTGTACCCACTCAGGTGATGAAAACCAATCACCATACGGGAAACTGCTCATTCTCATTTTTAACTGCTCATTCTCATTTTTAAGGTGCTCGCAGTGGGATTAATAAGCAATTACACATAATTTACTTAAAAACAATAATACACGTAGATTCATCACCAGATGCAGTTTTCCGAACCCAATAATAATGGTACCGCAAAGTATTTTCTTTGTATATAACTAAAACGGCTGTAGTTCTCGTAAAGACCAACACCAAAATTAAAGATTGCCTAAATATCTCAAAGTAGTAATTTACTTCGGAAGTGTCAATTTCCTTACTGTTAAAGCATATAATACACATTTTTTAGGAGTAATTCGGTTATTCCTGACAATAGATGAAATTCTAATGGCAAAATACATGCCAAATATATCTAGGAAAGTAATATTACCCTGAGCAAGTAAACATTACGCTAAAGCCTTCTTCACTGTTGGTTCAGAAACGGAAACTTAATTAGTTCTCTGAATCAAAAATACATGGTTGCTCTATTTTCATTACCTTATTTCCGAACTTAAAATGCAAGCAAGATTGTTTGTATTTGTCAGAGTATCAAAATTCGATTTTCCAAGCAAAGGTCATCTATGCCAAACACCTCAATTGGAAAGTTAATTTTCAATAGTTTGACACATGAAGACATTGCAATAGCTACTCATTTTCATAACACGGTAAATTAGTAGATACCAATGCCACCAAATCATTATTCCAAATTTAAAAATACCACCAGCAATTTTGGATGAAACTTGCTAATTATTACTATTTACAGACAAAATTTCCTGTACTTGAAAGTGCAATCATTGCATCCATGAATTTTTCAGCAATTTTGATGAAATTTTTCAGAAACTAGACTTTTTATTTCGTGAAGAATTTTCTAAAGTTTTTTTACTATTAAATTTGAAATTTGGTGGCAATATTTGTAATTCCATCTATTTATCTAAGCGTTTGAACTATTAATCAAACTATGACGCTGTTAAATATATGCCTTATTGGTGAATCAAAAAGATCAAAGCGAAAGGTAAATCATAACCGAATAAAGCTTTTTAATACAGTGAATTTAATGGCATCAACCAAACGATTTTCGAAATTGCAATCTAAGTTGAGTAAACCATAAATTTAGTTTATAACTGAAGAAAGATTGTGTTTTTTTTCACGGCATACACATTTACTACAGAGATATTACATTTTCATTATATTCCTTCAACAATATGGCATGTTGACTCGATATGGAAATTAAAGCTAAAATTGAATACTTACAGGGCTCAGTCATGCATTGTGCCAAGTTAGGAAATTGATAATATTTTCTTTGAAAAATATTCACGCTGGCGATTATAACGACTCACAGAGTAACTGAAGTAAAGCAAAATCAGATAGCGCAAATAACTAACATGTAAATTATAAATTTTTCTTAGTTCATCTACTATATATTTGTAATTGAGTTGTGTCATTTGAAAAAGTGGGTTCTATTTTTTTCGTAAGGAACAGCAACTTCAGCATACTTGAAGACAAATTTTGTGAATGGTTTCATAGTATTGACATACGATATACGATAAAAGTCGATAAATCCAATAAATAGATTTCATATCAATTTCAATTCGGGTAAGGTTTTCAAATACTTGCATCAGAAATTTTTCAATTTTTTTTTTGTGTAACTTCTCCTTTCTCTTTGCCTGTTTTTATTCTTTTTTTCCTATCATTTCTTTTTGTCTACTTTGCTTTCTGTTAGATCTGGCCAATATGAATTAATATTTTATTTCTGTTTAGAACAAGATTTCGAGCTGCAAGCGCATCTTACTATATTTCATGAATCACATCCTTATTTCATTACTATCTTTCAAACATTTTTATTAGGTTCTGCTTAATATTTGATATTCCGAATTTGCAAACTAACCTCCTCCTTCTAGTATGCAAACGCTGGTAACTTCTGGAGCTGGCCGAAATGCATGGGTTCTATGATAAAAAAAATAAAAGTCACTTTTTAGGAATATATATTTTACAATTAAAATAATATTTTATATATTTTTTCATATAACTGTATGTATAACAGCCATTTTCATATTTACCAGTTATAGTTAATATTTAGTTCTAATTCCGGTTTGCCATAGATTGCTTTTTCAATAAATATTTATCAAAACGCATTTAAAAAGGGATTACCAAATACTCATTTTCGCCTTTTGGTGTTTGAGTAATGTGATGCTTTCAGATTGTGTATGGAACACAAAACTAAATGCCTGAATTTCAAACGTCATTTTGGAGCACAGTGACGATTGGCGACCCCTTAATTTTCACCATTAATCGCCTTTACGGATTTCTATTATTAGTACGGTTCTGTGATATTTAACTGATTTGGCTATTAAGAGTTATTACAACTAATTAATGGATCTGTAATTTATTGTTATTATTGAAGTTACCATCAAATTTCATTTTAATTCTTATGCACATAACCCATACTATAATAATTGATTTTATAATTTCACATTCTGAACTCTTTATAAATAGAAACTTTAATGGCTGTTTCAATCCTTTTGTTAACAGAATAAATAATTATTTTGTTAATTCTTCCTTTCTAAGAGCTTTTTCTCATT
This sequence comes from Argiope trifasciata, assembly GCA_026543055.1. Lineage (NCBI taxonomy): Eukaryota > Metazoa > Arthropoda > Arachnida > Araneae > Araneidae > Argiope > Argiope trifasciata. The sequence continues at coordinate 1,015,287 of JAPMOQ010043861.1, read as the reverse complement.
GTTGTCATACTAGAGATTGCTTTTTTCATCTTAACGCAAGAGAGTTTCTCCTCATTATAGACACTATAGGAAAACATGTAAACTTTTATGATTTTTATGACTTGCGCGAATTTCAACTGAACGATGCAGGATTTCTTTCGACTACTTACTTGCAGTTCTGGTTGCTTTATGAGCTTGGTGCAACAATCTTAACTCATATTTCAAAATGTCTTCTTGCTCTTTGTTTTGTTTCATTATATATCGGTTCTCAGAATGCATTTTCAAAGTGTTATTATCTTTTGTTAAATATGTTTTATTAAAAACTCATATAAAAAATATTTTTAAAGTGTTTAGATTGCATGATATTAAAACAAATTTCGAAATGTAAACATCCGATAATAAGGCACATAAAAGGGGTGGTTATTTTTAAATTTCCCTGAAGTTATAGACAGTAGCAGAAAAACATATTCCAGGAATGGTTTGTTGTTTCATTTTCCATCTGGTATTTAAGCTTAAATTCTGCTGGTTTTATTTTTTATTTTTGAATATGTTTTCCAGCTATGCCATAATATTAGATGACTAACTTTTTGGATCTGTATGCAGATGTGTTCATTTACTTTCTTTCATTTTAACAGAAAATGGGAGAAAATCTTGATTATATTTAATATTTCTTGGAACGTATTTATGACTTCAGGAAATGCGAAAGAATTCGAAGTATTTCAAATGCACAGCAGCGGTATTTTATTTTCTGCAAGCTTTATTTTTTATTTTCCGATAATTAAGATATTTAAAATAGCATTATTCTTGGAATGCTCCTGAATTGCAGATTTTAATTAAGCAATTGGTAATTAATTAATAACCATATTTCTTTATAATTTTTCAATTAGGATATGTTAGATTTTAAACTACTTATCTCAATATTCTCTGGCTACCTCACTTTAGTCTATATCTCGATGGAGTTGTTTAGTTATAATCTCTTGGGGGGAGCTATTTTCTGCGGGTTCCTTTATAGCTAATCATTTAATTTTAAAATATGATTTTTTTCTTTGGTTTCAGAGACTGCAGGTTTTATTTTTATGTTTTTGTTAAAATGTCCAGTTCTTTTAGAATTTACCAAAAATTTCTTTTAATCGGGTATTAGATCGAGTTTGAATATATGTGTTTAATTTGTTCATTCCGATAAATGTGTTTTCTTGACAGTCAACCTTCCTTACTTTACTGAATTTTTTCGCTGTTGCTATTAAAAAAATTCCTAAAGTTTTTTAAGTTGAAATTTCTCTGAATTCCACCTGCCTTTTTTTATGATCTCTCAAATCTTTAATTAATTTCCTTTTTCTTTAGACAAATTTTTATAAATGTGTTATGTGTCTAAGTTGTCTATATAGGAAATGCCAACTGTTTGTATGCTTAATAATTTTTCAGGCGATATCCAATTTTTCTAGTTATTTTTTTATGATACAGAATGGAGAGATCAAATCGATCAAAGATCAAATCGAATTTTATATTCAACAGAATTAAGAGAAACTATGTTAATTAGATTTTTATATACTTGAAAAATATCATAAAGAATAAATTTCTCAAAACGCTGTTATTGATAGAGTGCATAATAGTGATTTTTTCAAAAGCCTGGCAACAAAGAATTTAATTAAGAAAAAGGAAATCCTTTTTAACACGGATTTATATTCCTAATTCCAGTGCTAAAATGAGAAAAAGCGCGGACTTGAGTCATACTCCTCTCCCCCCCCCAAAAAAAAACCACTCGCATATTCTATAATTCTGGCTTTTAGTTTAGTTTAGTTATTTTAACGCCTCGTTGTAAAGCAACACTAAACTTCTGACAAAGGACACATTTTATGATATTACATAAGTACAATAAAGTACAATAATAATAGTACAATAATTATATAAGTACAATAATTATGACTTTGAGGTAAATTTAATATTTTTAATGTATCATATCATCCTTGGCGAATTTTTTTAGCTCTTAATATCTGGCATGCAATTAATAATATCCATTAATCGAACTAAACCAACGGATTGAAACAGAAATTTGATACTGAACAGCATAGTTACAAATTCTCATTGCTAATTTCATATATTTAAGTCATTGCATTTTTATGTTATCGTATTTCAGGTTTGAAAGAACAGATATTATATTTAATTAGAATGATATTATATTTAAAAGTAAAAGTAAACATAATTGATTCCTAAGAATAAAAATCATCTATTTCAAATTTAAATATTGTTTTATAATTGAAATATTTTTAAATAAAGCATTGTCATAGTTTTTAGTTTTCAAAAAGCGGTCTTGATACTTTGTTTGTAAATTTAATTGCTCATAATGGTCATAATTCCTCCAAAAATGATCAAAATGTAGTTTTTGCATAATTATTTGGCTACTTAAGTCTTCATTTGAGCATTTGAATGATGAAAGTATGAAAATTTATCATCAATTTTTTGAAATAAAGGATTTTTTTTAAATTTAAAACCGTTTGGTAGCTTTAATAGTACTTGATGACCAAAAGTTCTTTCATTATTATTGGCTTAATTATTTTCCTTACTAGAGTATTTCATTCTTATGTATATACTTTTCTCCCTTAATGTTGCTCAATAAAATAATTTCCTCCTACCCAGCCCATAAAAACATTAATAAATTTTCTGTCAGATTAATGTAGATTTACTGGAATTTCAGCCATAAATTTCAAATTTTATTCCATAACGCGAAATATCTGTTGTTGAAATATGGGTAATTTTTTATATATTTAATGACACAAGAAAAGTTAGAAACAATGGAGTTTGAGTCTAACAACTGATAGCTATCACAAACTACAGATGTACATCGATTATTTAAAGCCATATCAATCATTCTTATGTCTATTTATAGACAAGTTCCGTACTGCTGCAGAAAGAACTAATGCACAAAAGTGACAATAAATGGACCTTTAGGATACTACTAATAGAAAAAATGTCATTTTGGAACAGTATTGTAACAGAAAACGGGGCTAACAAGACTTTATTATATCAGTATTTGTCACTTTCTGTAACATTGGTGGCAAATATTTTCTATTTTATAATAAGACAATTTTTTTATTTTATGATAACAAAAAAAGGAATAAGTGAAAAATGTGTGAGATTTACGGCAGTAAGTACTAAAGAACTTCATTTCATGTATCATAAATTTTCATTTGAAACAGATATAAAATATTTAAAACTGATTTAAAGTATCTTTATTAAATCATGAACAAAAATAATATTCTATTACTAATGCAATAAAATGATAAGTTTCAGTCACAAGATATTTGTTTATTCTATAGTTATATAATTTTTTAAATTTCTTATAGAGTTTTTTTTCATTGTATTGTAGTTAAAAAATTGAAACCTGAAACTTTAAGGAATCTCTACATTTCAAGTATCACTGAGTTCAAAAGACATATTTTTGATATTATGTCTGTCTATCCAAACATACGATAACATAAAAATACCTTGAGCAAGATGAATGAAATTCCTCATGCATACTTTAATACCCAGTTTATAGATTTCTGTTATCATATTTTGCAAAAAATCCATTCAGAATAGGTATGTCTGCCAAGCTACTTGAGTACAAGTGAATTCAATAACCACAAAATAACCCACTAGATAGATAAAATGTGTGCATAAATTTAGCATCTAAAATAAAGACATCTAATTTCTGAACCAAACTGTCAAACGGTTGACAGTCTGTACTTTCACGTGCATGTAAATGTAATAATTTAACAATGCAATGACTTTAATAATTAAATCCCTTGCATGACCTTAGGACAAAAATTATATTTATATGTCAAATTTTGTTTCAACTAGTTTGAAAAAGGCATCCGAAACACTTATTAGATTTTCGAGTACTAACGTATTTACCACTTATCGGGGATTAATTGGCATAAAAAACATCAAAGGTTGCAATCTATATGTGGTTATAGTTCAAGATTCTCATCAAAGTTCTGAATTTTATGGCTATTAATGGCCAATGCAATGCAGGATATTTAAACACTAGTGATTCATAATTTTATACTGGAAGAAGGGGAATAGAGTTTTTATTAGAGAATATGCGATAAAATATAGGAGAGACTATTCCCACTAATTTTGAAAAATACATAGAGCATTTTTCTGAATCCTGTATAATATTCCAATTAAAAATCTTTATGGAAAAGTAAACTATTTTCTATAACAAGTTCACATTTTAATAAAATAAGAAAGCTAAAAAAAATCTTTAACCTTCCAGCGGGCGAGGCCGTCATACCAACATGAAAGATCGCGAGAATTTCCCACATACGCTATAGTAAATTGTAAATTTCCAAAAGCGTAAATATTAAAATTATATTCCAAACAGCTAAGCATTAATAACTACAATTACTTTAAACATTTGTTTACTTAAAAAGAAGCAGAAACAATATAAACATACATTGCAATAACAATATAAAATGACCACAGGTTAAACGAATTGATTTAAAAATAATATAAGTGAAATTGCCAATATTTTGATAGAACGATTTGCACTTAAAATATAGAAGTTCAAAAATACGAAATTTATGTGTAAAAAGGGAAAAGTAATTGGAAGTTGGATATGAAAAGGAATTAAATAGTTTGTTATTTCATTGCAGCTTTGCAATTTAGGCAAATATGTTTAGTGTACTCCAAACATATAAATTTCTGGCAAATCACACAACTGAACCTCATTATTTTAGTCCTCTTTTCTTTTCTCCGCTTTTTTCTTCCTGACCTCGCATCTTCCACTTCTTCAATACCTAGTTTGGCTTTTCTCTTTAGCCCTTTTAATTTTCGCTCACCTTTTAGAGATGTGGGTGCTTTTTTTCAACATTTTCCTTCGTAAGTGCATTTGCCAGTTGTCGCCAGTCTAAAAAATACGGATTTATTAGTAAAATCATACAAAATCAGATGTGATAAAAAATTACATGAACGGTCGCGCTTATCTCTAAAATACAAACATCTGATCGGCAGAGACCTATTAACGCCTCAAATTTACGACGACGACTGAAAGTAGGTCAAAGGGAGGGGGGCAAATAGTCGCGGACAATCGTTCCCAGTGCCACCAGATCTAAAGTTATAAAACGAAATTCATCTCTAGTGTATCTCTCACATACGCGCGCCCGTTGGAAGATTAATATTCTTATAAATTAAGAAAAATATTTTAAAATAAAATTTTGTTTTACCATATTACAAACTGCATCATCAATGGCCGATTTAAAAAAAATGTTAATTTAAATTTTATGTGAAAATTTCCATTTTTTAAATCCTAATATATGTTCTTATTTTTATATTTTTTTCATTTTACACAAGTAATAGTTAAACATTATGGTAGAACAAAGAAAACTAGTTAGTCATCATTCATCAATTCATATATAATTTATAATCATTGTAAAATATCACTTTCATCTTGAAAACATTTCATAATAAATTAAAGAAATGCTTTTTTGGACAAAAGAAATCATGAAAATGATTTATCTTGATTTAACTGAGGCTTTCTTATTGCTCATTTTATATTAACTGAATGAGATTTAAAAATATTATATAATCAAAAAAATTATAACGCAGATTAAAGTTTTATCCTTTTCCTCCCACCAAAAATGATCACCTCTTTATATCGTTTTAAATACTGATTGCGCAGCTATTGCCATCATCCAGTATTCTTCTGAAGGAAAGAATATCCCATTGTGTTTCCCAGAATGAATAATTATTCTGATTTCTTAGTATTTAATTCTTAAGTATCACTGCCTTTGATGACTCAAAGAGCTTAGACATACTATAAAAAATAATTTTAGCATATCTGAAAAGATAAAATTTTTTATAACTTTCAATGTTTCTCATAAATTATTCCAAAAATTAATTATTCTACATTATAGAGGTCTCATATTTCTTTCTAATTACTTTCTATGCTTAAAATTATACTGAGAAATAAAATTTGCAGAAAAGTACTGACATAAAAAAGAAAGTTATCACATGATAACATGAAATTTGCGATAGTATATTTTTATTTTTATATAAAATTAAATAACAACATGCCTCACTGCATCATGAATAAGAAACAAACATTTATTGTGAATCGATAAAGAAAAATTAACTATTTGGATATTTCCGCCAGTCAACACATACACTGACATCTTCGTTAATCTAAAAATGCTGATCTCATCCGTCTGACATTTCATATATTATGGCTTATTAAAAAATAGTACATTCATGCATTGATATAATACAAGCATGAGTACACTTGTTTAAATATGACACCGTTACAGACATACAATTCATTACAAATCCTTGCTTAGAAATAATTTAATGTAATTAAAAATTTTATTTGCATGAATTTGGATTTTGAAAAGGAATGGAATGATATAGTTCTAATAGAATGGTGATTAGTCTTCAAATACTAGACTTCATTAAATTCGAAAGATTTAAAAAAAAATCCATGTCTGTGCATATTGCTTCTTTCAGTAAACTGAAAAGACTATTTATCGATTATTCTATCTCATTAAATAGTGAGACGTGGAAGGATAAGCTCATTTCTTGAATTCTTCGTCATTCTTTAACTTTCATTTTCGCCTTATTTGATACTTTTTTGTTTCCTTTTTTTTCACGTGTATGGAAGAATCGTGTCATTTCTGACAGTATTATTTTAATTCTGTCCGTGAATAATCCGAATACAATTTTGTTAAATGTAAACATCTGCTTTCATTTCCCCCCTCACAGCTGTTTTGACATATTGAACCCATCTTAATACATGCGAAAAATTGCGGCGGTTTTTAGGATCTGTGTTCAAACAATACGTGAGTATGCAAACACGATAATACCAAAGATATATAAATATTAAAAAATTTGAGGCAAACCTCAATTATCGATTTGTACAAAATTGAAATGATTACAAGAAAATACAAGTTGTACAAGTTGAATACAAAAAATACAAGTTGAATTAAATAATTCCCAAATACTCACAGTAAAAGTGTAATACATCACAATAATAATGCATAGTGTTGTTGAAAAAAGTCTAGATCATCACCTTTCAGGCGATTTATTTTTATAGCCCTTTGATCCAGCGAAAAATTTTAGTATTAATACATTTAAAAATAAACCTAATGTAATAAAGGAAAAAAAATTCTTCAAGCTTTTCCAAAATGATAATCCTGAATACCATACTTATTCAAAAGCACATTACTTTAGGCTTTCGTTTTGAAAGTTTTCAAAATATTTTTCTACTCGTTGAACATGAAAGTATTTCTTTTTGAAAATGTTTACTCAACACTTTAAGTCACGGATGGAGATTGAAAAGAATTTTTATAAAATCAATTGTTAAAAGAAAATATTGGCCAAAGTTTTCTTTAAACATTTCAGAGCTATTTTTATGCAAATATTTCCTGGAAAGTTGAAGTAAGCTTTAGAAAAATCATAAAGTGAAGTTAAGGAATTTAGTAGTGAAAGGTTTAAACACTGGAAAAGCAGTCTGTTCTTAAAAGAATATGCTCAAAAAGTTACATATTTGCGGAAAGAATCACAAGAAAAAATAATTTAGCTTTCTGTAGAATATTTCTCTCTCTTTACGTATATATATATATATATATGTGTGTGTGTGTGTGTGTGTGTGTGTGTGTGTGTGTGTGTGTGTGTGTGTGTGTGTGTGTGTGTGTGTGT
>JAPMOQ010043861.1:995483-1007399 GCA_026543055.1 Argiope trifasciata | reverse complement strand
GAATATCAACTTTTTTAACCTAGATTAGAACAAGTTATGCTTATGTATATATATGGCTGAATGAATTGTCTGAAATTCTACTTCTTAATTGATAGGTCAGGAATAACACATTACAATACGAATACGTATATTCTATATAGCATACTTACCTTCCAATTTCCGAGTATTAGATTTCAGGAATGAAAATGTGCATTTATTTGATTGAAAAATTAAATAAATAACTGGAAAGCAAATTAAATACATAGATCCTCCCTATTTTATAACTTCAGGACATTGTTTCACTATGTTAGTTTCCCTACAATCAAAATTTGCCATGTATTTCAGGAACTCTATAGAGAAGGAATCCAGTGTTCTAAAAAGAAGTTTTCTCAAAAAATGATGCAAAAGTGTGTTTATTCAAATTTTCTATCAACCAGGATAAAACTTTTAGTCTATATGATTTTTCTAAATTTGACATTATTCTCTGAGATTTAAACATAATGATAAAAAAAAACGAATGGGGATTTTTTCAAGAGGTTTCTTTCAAAAAAAAAAAAAAAAACTTTCTTCTGTTAATTCAAAAACCGACTTACTTTTACATAACTGCAATTCTAAAATATAATTCGAAATTTCCAAATACAGTTGTTTCTGATGGCATTTATCAAAGACAAACCCATAGACGAATGCTCGGTATTTTAAGCCTAAAGCCGTCTCTTATTTCAGGAGCATCGTCTAGAGTGAAGAATACTCATGCGTCGCATGAGTATTTAGCTACTCATGCGTCGCAACCCTTTTTACGGGATGGACTTCATTCATGCATTTCATTCATTCATCCACATATCGTGATTTAAACCTGAAACAAAGAACGATCACCTCTGATCTAGAATTTCAAGTGATATTGTCTCTATCTGGAAGAACTTGTGGCTACGTCAAATACATACGCCTACCAGTCGCCACATACACGGAAAGTCTTCAACAGGCGGCGCTCGAACTCACCACCCAAAAGATGTGAATCAAACACCTTACCAGTCACCAGCCACCCTTCCAAATGCTTGTTGATTTAATAATTATCATACTTCAATAATTTCACAATTAATTGACCCATTTATTGATTATATCTGGAATAAATAGACGCATCAAAATATGATTTGATAACTATTTTTATAATTTATTCGAGAAAATGATATATTAGTCAACTATTTTTTCCACTTGACATTTTTCTTAACTCTTTACCATAATAACGACAAAATGTCTCACTTAATAGATAAATGGCTGTCTGTAAGAAACTGGGAATTAGAAAATATTACTAATATAAATGGCTAAAATCTAGACGTTTTGCATTTTTTTATTCCCTTCTTTTAATTTATTTATCATATCAAAAATTTAAAAATAAGTTTTTTGTACTTCTAATTAAAGTTGGATTTAATATTCTTTTAAAGTCAAATATTTTTAAACCAATTAGTAAGCTCTACTAATATTGCTTAAATCATAAACTTAAGAAATTAAATCAGTACACCTACCAGCTCAGAAATATAATTCTATGTAATTCTTTTTTTTTTCTCTTACAAACGTTTTATCAGACCAAAAAAATACACAGCTCTCAGCGTTAATGTAGATATCCACAAGATATTTCTTTAAAAAAATTAATCCTTGAATATGAAAACAGAAAAATTATGACTGTATAATAAACTAGATTTAATATTAAAATCCAATTTATAATTCAATTTTAAAAATGCAATTAGCCTACCTGAGGAAAAAAATAATTGGATGAATTTAATTCTCTTATGATCTTTAATATGTCTTTTAAAGGAGTTAATTAATAAAAAAATTTCAAGTGTTCCATTTTTTAAAAGCAAAGTTTTTTCTCTGGCCTTTAATCCAATAATATTTTCTTTAGCAGATAAATCCCTTGATATTTACATAAATTTTTCGAACAAAACATCAAATTATCCATAACTTTTCTTAAAATCTAAACAAAAATAACTAATATATAAATTATTTTCATTCACATTAGTTAAATATTATAAAAGAGTTAAATATTAGACTAAATTTTTTATTTAACAGAATGATTTCTAAATCGTCTGAGATGATTTCTAATTGCGATACCTTGAAGAGGTAATGAACTATCTTCTATCTTATCTTAAGATCTTGAAGATCTTATGTATGCATAATCTTTTTTATTAGGGAATTCTGATAATTTCTGACTAAATACTAGTTTTAAAATCTTCTTTTAAATTAACCTTATTATTAAGGTTACAGATATTTCATTATTATTGATTTTTAATAATAATAATTTCGATAATTTCAGCAACCTTATTCGCATCTGTATTTCTTACCTTTTTCTGTATCAATTAAAAATAAATCTAACCATCCGCTTATAATGGTGAAGAATGTCATTATAAAGTAACGAACTTTGACAGCGGTGTGTACTTAGGGTAAATTGGATCACATTTATTTTTCGCTTGGAAGAAAATCAGAGAAATATACATCATTTAGCCAGATAAAGATTTTTGGTAATTTACTGCTATAGTAAACATAAATCATTTAATTTTTTCAATAAATCTTATTAAAAAAAACTCTCATTCTTTTACTATTTAACTGAAGAACATATCAAAATATCAATTAATTATTCCCAATGCTTAGAGAGAGCTACAATTTCCAATGTATTGATTCAATAACATTTAGTTAATAAATGAAAAAAATATGCCAATTAAATATTATTTTAAATAATATAAATAATATTTTAAAATAATATATGTTCGAGTATACTAGCAAACATTAAAAAAACAATTTTAAATTACTAAAATTTTAAAGAGTAAAAGAAATAATTTTAATAAGGAATTTTTAATTACCAGATTGAGCATTTAAATTATGAATACATTTAAATAAAAAATTTTTAGAACTGAAATAAAAACTATCTATTTAAAAATTTATTTCTATTTTCTATACATTGCCTAATATATTTATATTGCACATACCGATTTTCATAGTTAATTAGTAAAACAATAAAAAAATGTATTCCCTTCTAATTTCATATCCTGTTTGTTAATTATTACATTAACAATAACATGATGCTTATTTTTAAATAAAAGATAAATCCTTGCTTTTAATTTAGTTTAGTTATATTTACGCTTCATTGTAAAGCAATACTAATGGTATTTCGGGCCGGATCTCGTAATTTTGAACAACAATCAGATGAGTATGGTGCCACCTGACCTGAGCTGGCTCCCTCTCCTCTCCAAGCCACACCACACCAGCGGGATGGATTTAGCTTGCAACAGACCCCCTTCAGTGGAACCAGGTCTCGAATCTTAAACCGTATGGCTCATGAGCCAAGACCTTGCTAACAGGACACCTGGCCCTCATCCTTACTTTTAGAGTGCAGAATGAATGAATTAAATCTATAACAGATCCTAGATATAGCTGAATTTAACACATAAAACAGACAAGTAGTTGAAATCAATAAAAAGAACCTACACAAAGTTGAAAGTAATAAATTGAATCTACACAAAGTTGAAATCAATAAATCTAGGATCTGTAAATCCAGGATAAATCTAGGATCCCACAGATAGTTCAAACAAATAAATAGAATTTACTCATAGTTGTAGTCAATAAATTGAACCTATATAAAGTTGAAATCGCTGAAAATAATCTGCACATAGTTGATCATAATAAATAGAAATTACACATAGTTGAAACCAATAATAGAATCTACTCATAAATAAATAAAACTTATACATACTTGAAACAATAAATAGAGCCACCTAATACATATATGATAAACACACTTATTATAAGAAAGACTTATTGCCTTAAATATAGTTAATTGATGACATGTCTGATACTTCTTCCCAAAAGATATGTCTACGTTTCCGCATTTTCTAAGAATGTTTTGTCTTCAATTTCATTTAGTTATTTCTTCAAATATTTGGAAATACAGCTATTCAGAAATGTAAAACAAGATTAGCAAAGTACATAATTATTTCCTCCAATTTCTTAAAGATATGTAAGAATTGTATGAATGGGAATATATATATGGGAATGCATAACTATTCTGTAGCTTCAGAAACTAAGAATTGTTCTCATAAAACTGTATCGTACGTTTTCAAAATCTTTGAAAATAAATGCAAGCCTTTTCAGAAAGGATCATTAGTATGCTATCAACACCCATTTTATGACAAATATAATACTTTATAAATATAACTATTTGAGTAGTACATAACAGTAATTATTAAACTATAAATACATACGTTGCGATGGTATTATTACTGATTTCAATAGCCTACATTGCAAAAATATAGCATTTTCCACAACATTTTGTTTCATACGTGCATTTTTGTATGCTATAATGTTAAAATTATAAGTTAGCGTGCATAATTTTAGAAAAAAAAAAGAATAACTTCTAGTTAAAGAAGCTCTATTTAAATATAGCTACAACACAGTTGCACTGAATATTAAGCAAGTAATCACAGAATAGTTTTAAATGATACATCAAAACATGTAAGGAATAAATTCGTGTTAAGTTCTTAAATTTTTTTATCTCTGATATAAAAGGAATGTACTCATAAATATATACGTAACAAAAATTAAATATGACAGAACGTTTAATATTTATATTGTGCAAAATCACTCGTTTTTCATTATAAAGAGCGAAACTTTTTTCTCCAATAATAGTTGCGAGCATATATTTTTTAAGGAAATTTTAAGTTTCTTGTAACAACGTATAGAAGCTAGAAGGACATTTCATGAAACTTATTCATTAGGAATACAATTTATTTCAATTTCAGAACAAGAAAAATAGCTGTTTCATAAGTGTAACAGAATGCCTATAATTATTAAAATGAGCTTTGAGACTGACTAAAGCTTTGAGAATGTGTTTTCTAAATTAATAAAATAAATGAACCAAAGATATCTGTTGTATTATTGATCATAATTTTTTTATTATCTGTTTTAAAAAAGCGGGTCATTTTGTGTGTGTGTGCAAATAGAAGAATTATGTATAATTATGTAATGAGGAACGGCTATATTAAATCTGAAATATATTCTATTATGTTAAGTTTATATATCAGATGCAAAATGGATATGGTTATTTATAATTTTTCGGGCATTTCTTTATTTTTCAGAAATAAAATAAATCCCGCAAGTGAATGAAGTATTTCGAGCAAGAAATAAAAATATTTAAGTCGATTCCTACTTAGGTCAACAAATATAATTTTTATTTTAGTTAATTTTTATTAAATAATTACAATATAAATATATATATACACATGACAGAGCCACAGTATTAAGTAGCAAAATAGAAATAGAATTTCTCCTTATCTTTTGTATATATAGTATTGGACTTTTATTTTAGTTTGTCACTGTTTATTCGATTTTTTTTTTTTTTGTTTCTAATTTCCGAAGGTGATGGCAGTCTATTACTTCTTATCGGAAATATTGAACTCGCATTCGTCACTTGCACATGAAAAATACTGAAATCCTTGCATTTTATCTATTGAGATACCGCCTGTTCATTTCAGCTTTGATTACAAACTGCTAAAACTCTTTTTAAAGTATTACAAATTATTTAAATTTAATTCATGAATTAATATTTGAAAAAAAAACTGTATTAACTTCAAATGTTATCCATTAAAAGTTTTTTAAAAATGTATTTAAATTTAAATGAAGGAATAAAAAGTATCTTATTAATGACTGAAAATTTGAATAATATGTATTAAATATATTGAGAGAAAGGGAGAGTGTGAACTAATAGTAATAGGAAATGAAACTAGTGACAACTGATATTCTCATACGTAAGATGTTTTTACATCATTTGTCTCTTTTTTCTGAATAGTTCAGTTATTTTGCGTGAATAATCGATTTGAGCACAATTGATTGTAAAAATTACTATCGTGTTAAAAAAAATTAAAATTAAAGTAACATTTAAATACCAATACATTTTGATAATTTATTTTTAACAATAAAAATTACTTAGGCTGTTGAAGATGAAAGAAAACCATGAGATTTGAAAAAGTTCCGAGCATAATACGCCGTATTTAGTCCTTCATCTCCCCATTAAGTTAAGAAAGGCTTTAACTCTTCATACCAACTGTATTTCTAGAGACATTAAAATAACCATGAGCTAAATCGGGAGATTGGTTATTGAGCGACAGGTTTTCAGAAACATAGCTATCATTTATATCTCTAAAACAGCATAAGATATGTGGAAAAATAAACTACAAAATAGTAGAGCGTATTCGATCTATAAAGACTTTACCCTATCTTATAAAAAACAAAGTTACATTAATGCACCACTGAGTATTCGAATTCATAATTCCAATTTTTTATAATTCTATTTGAATTTGTAATTTTTAGAGTAAGAAAACGATTGTTAAAGAAAATTTACGTCCGAATTTGTACAAAATTTTGCAGATAGTTCCCAAATATTTACAAATGGCCAATCCATGTTATTTTTATTGGAAACAAATAACCATAAATTTTACATACATGTTCTCTTTTAAATGCGCTTAAAAACAAAATACATTTAAAGCAAAATAATTTTAATAGATATAATGATAAAAGGGATGATTTTAGCTTTAAAATAATAAAACTTTGTAATTACCATTCTAATTTAAATTCTAAAATTTTCAAAAATTTAATATTTTTACAATTTAACAGAATTTAAAAAATGCAATAACACATTTTCTTATATTAAAGCAACTAATAATCTTCATAAAAACTTAAGTACTAATGAGTTTCCCCAAAACTTTCGCAATATTGAGATATCAATAAGAAAACAGTTATATGAATTCTAACTTAATTACAGTTTAACTCAATATATGTCACTCCAATTGTTCTTATTATGACGTTGCATATGACTAAACAAGGCTGGTGTATATAACTTCAAACGCTGCTAAATTAAATTTAGTATAACTAAGTGTACTCTGCACTTACAGGTTTTTTGTTTCATTCTGTCTTTTAGAGATGCTTTTTCAATTTGGAAGTGTTCTTTCTGCTTTCATGTTTTGATGGATTTGGTTTTATGATCTTCTGTTGTCCAGTTTGCTGTGATTTATTTTGGATTGAAAATGATTTGTCTTATTATTGTATAAATTTGTGTATTTGAATTTTTTGACACTAATTTCTTTACTAAAACATCAATTTTCTGGGATTTTCGAGTCAAGAGGGGTCAGTTTGTTGGATGAAAGTCAGACCTCTCATAGAAAAAATTCCTGGTTGACCCTTGAGAAAGTCTTCAGGCCAGATTCATTTTACTAATTTTTCTCAGTTCATTTGTGTTTTAGCTGTAGCAGCATTAGCACTCAATAAGTACAATATATATTTATTTTAAAGGTTTAATAAATTTCTGCAGGTAAAGTTCATTTTGATTGTTTTTGGATTGCTAATCATAAAAACATACTCACACATCATAAATTGATTCCAGAAAAGTATGCGGATATTTAGGTTGATATAACTTCACTTGTTTTTAATCCGTAGCCAATGTGGGATTTGCAGTAGCTGGTTCATCACCAGGTTAGAATAAATGCTGTTGTTTCGAAGTAACGTAACAACAAAATTTTGAAAAATCTTAATCTGCTTATGAATAGCATTGCGTCCATTTATTTGTATTAAAACTATTTTTATTTTCTGTTCTTCTATTTTTCAGATCCATCCTATAAAACTAACAGACATAGGATTATCTGGTATATCCTTCCATTATATTGTTTTATTATATGAAAGACATGTTATATGACATAGGAAAGCTTAGAAATATTTATTATAGCATCATTCCGATAAGTAAATATAATTAATGACTCAAAATAAAAAATATAACAGCGAATAATAAAGTGTTGAAGAATAATTTAATAAAGAACTTTCGATTATTTCAACACCATCAAAGAATCAATTAAAAGAAAAGAATTTTTATTATAAAAAAAGCTTTGAAATTCTAGGCCTGAAACTGTCAAAAAATTTTAAAGCAAAACTGAAACGATACAAAAAGTAAGAAGAAGACCGCAACAATTTATATGATACCTACAAGACAAATCCAATACTATCATAAGCAGCCTGAAACATAATACGACGAAACCAGTTCGGGGAAAAATAAAAATTGTCCCTGGAAAAATGATCCAGCGAAAACGCAAAATTGAGTGTTTTAGCAAGTATATGCAAAGTAGCTCTTCCCCTCAAGTCTCAATTTGTTTGCGAAACTGAACAAGATATTTCTCAAACCCAAACCAAAAGGAATCTTAAGTGAGCGGACGAAGGAATTAAAGATGACAGGCTTCCAGGTAGGGCGTTTTCGTTGCGTTTCCATGGCAACATCCTCTCGAGCTCCAATTATGAGTGGAATTTGGGGTTACTGGACAAAATGGAGTCCTGTATTGCTTTCCTTTCTTTTATAGTGTAGTAGACAAAGTAATCAAATAGATACTTTGGCAGTTTAGAGCTAGAATTCTCCGGGAATTGTTTGAATCCTTATTTTTCTTATTTTAGAATCAAGGAAAGGATTAATTTTTTAAGGATTTATCTCAAAGCTTTCAAAGAGATTTCAGAGGAAAATACTGATATAGACTCCAATGAAATGCAGTAATATCGAATTTTTACCTCATTTTTCTTCAACAGCAGTATAGTTGTGGTTGTTTGAAAGGTATTCAGGAAAGGAGCAAGGAAATATAGAAAAGGTCTTACAACTTCATGTACAGGGAATATGTACTTTTGCATGTACTTGTATACATCAAATATATGTATTATCGCGCCAAGCCTTTTGCAGTGTATCAACACTCTTATTCCCCGCTCTCATTTGACACAGAAAAATTCGATATATATAATTTCTGCATTTATACATAATTTAATTTGAAATAATATGATTTTACCGAAACTCAATAACCGTAGTAATTCATATAAATAATGAAAGATTTACTTTGCAAATAATCTATTTCAACAAATAAGTTTTCCGTATATCTAATTAATAATTTTAAAACACTAGAAACCAAGTATATGATTTCAGAACATAATAAGTGAAACAACCACTCCAATGAGCTCTTTAACATACGGAAAAATTTGAATGAGGGGAAGCCATGACAGTTCTGGTAATAACTATAATTGTATCTTGACCAACAGTGACTTCGGTTCAACCCCTCAGGCAGGAATCACATCGGTAGGTGGAAATCAATTATATCCAATTTTGTATTCACCAGTGTGATAAGAAAAGCCATCATACTTATTATCAACCTAAAACAGTGATATTTTACTGAAATTTAACAATTGTAGTAACTCATATGATAAAAGATCTAGTTTCAAAATATTCCATTTCAACAAATGAGTTTCTTGTATTTCTAATAACTGATTTTAAAAATAAATTATTAATAAGTGATATATGAGTGCAAACAGTCATTTCAACTCTCTTTTCGACACATAAAAAAATCTGAATGACCATAAAGTCCGAACAAAATTAGTAGTAATTGTGATTGAAGTTTAAGAACCAACAATAACCATGATACAACCTCTCATGTATGAGCCATGTCCCTTTTATAGATAGAGGATAATAGATCCTACCCCTTTATGTTTCCATCAGTGTGACAGGGCGATCGACCATATCAATTTCTGTATCAATTAGTGTAACAAGAACCACCAACATATTGGACGAAATCCCTTTGGAAGGAAATATAAAATAATATTTAACTGATCATATTAATAAATGTTTTATTATTTATTTAATTATTCTAGGTTTATTCAAACTCTTCTCAGTGGTATGGTCAAAAGATTATTTGGTTATTAATTCCAAATACCAAAGTGAGTTTTATTTATTCGCATACCCAATGAAGACAATCCTTTTTCTGATAACTTTACCTAAGTCTGGGATACTTTTATCTAAGTAAATTAAATCTATTTTGTTCCACGAAACTTTTGTATGCAATAATAGGTAAAGTATAATTTTTAACGTAGAGTTGTTGAACTTTTCTAGTAGTGTGTTAATTGCTGTTTTCATATAAAAGTGGAGAAATAAAAAGTTTATTGAGTTATTTGAACGTTTATTATGTGAGTGGAAAAAGTTGCTACTGAAAACAATTTAAATAAAATCCCAAATTTTTATCCTACAATTCAGGCAAACGTATAGTGACATGTTTTGTTAAAATATTAAAATAGGATTATAATATTGCTAAAATTATATTTTTAGAAAAATTTGTCGTTTTTCGAACATTAAAATTTTTTATAAATGTTTTGTTTTTATGCATTAATAGAATGTCTTTTATACTTGCATATCTGATCGAAATTAACCATCATTATACATTTGTGTCAAATGAAAAAAAATACAAAAAACGAGCAAAACTTACTTAAGATAAACTGACTCAACGACTTATCAAAATGGAATAGAATAATATTTTCGTTAAATGATTATTACAGGATGAATCTTATTATTAATATTCTTGTTTCAATACAGTGATCGATATTGAGATAGTGATGATTATAATCGAAATCTTTTTCTGTTACATATTACTCAGCCATGTCAAGTTTAATAGTTAACTGGGGACGTGTGGTCTGTGAGACCGCTAGCAATGAACTTTCGCCGCCCAACGCTAATCTATTTTTAGCTCAATTAAATAAAATAACCCAGTAGTTTATACTTTGTGACCTTCAATACACATGCACTTTTTTAACCGGTTTCAGCAATGCGTTTTTAAATAATACCTTGAGAGCGGTCTGTTAGACTCCTATTATGAAGCAGTGCTCCAGAAATGTGCTTCATAATAAAAGCAGTGCTCCTATTATGAAGCAGTGCTTTAAACAAATCAGAAAGCGATTTTAGTAATTAGGATAATTATACAGAAGGTTTTTTCGATGGAAATTCGCGTTCAACTGATTCTGATATGTATGTTCAAACGTAATTTATATTTCGAGTGATAATGTATTTTTGAAAAATTTATAAAATATAAAAACATTTCAAGAGAAATACATAGAGAATTAATAAACTGATTTTTATACTAGCTCTTATCCTGAAAGTTTAAAATGCCCTCCGTGTTATGAACGCAGCATAAGTTGATAAAAAAAGGTCAATTTTACCCATTGCCATTTTATTTTTTCTATAAATGTTGAATTTATATTATATTGTTTACTATATACCTTTATATACTAGAAAAAATATATGATTTAAAAAGTATAAAATAATATCTTTTTTTCAAGAATATTATTTATTGTAACATGTAATTTGAGAAGAAAATGTAGGTTTGAATGCATTTAATTTTTTCAATGATTACATATTTTAAAAAAATTCTGAAACAAACATATAGCTATCAAGAAAAATATCCTCAAAATATACAGGCTGCTTTTCATATTAATACATTCGTTAGAAAATTTATATTTATTGTAAATGAAATGCGGTCTCGTAGACCGCTTCTCCACAGTTAAGGGTTCATCAATTGATAACAGTGCTATTTATAGTTTTCAGAGATCGAAGCAGAAAATTAGTTGATTTTTATAACTAATGCTGAAACTTCGATCTAATTCAATTCGCATCAGCTCAATTATATTAATATCCCGTTTTAAAGCAATACTAGGGCTATTTTAAGACGACTTTCGTAATTTTGAACCATTGTCAGATGACGAGTACTGCGCCTGAAATGTTATTCCCTTTCTCTCCTAACTTTCACACCACAACAAAGAAAGGACAAAAATTTGACCAAAAAAAAATTCCGGGGTGTCTTTTTTGTTAAAATTTTCAAACGCCTTAGGATTTGTTTAAATAATCATTTACATCAATAAAAGAAATTTTTTAACCTTGGAATTAGAGGTGAAAAATATAATCATATTTCCTTGAAAGAAAATTGAAACCCTTTCTCAGTACTGATAATCTGAAATAAAACGTTTTAATTTAACTTAATAAAAGATCTGTTCCATAAAAAGATGTTTAAAATAACATAATAAAAAGATGTTTTAAATAACATAATAAAAAGATGT
>JAPMOQ010043861.1:979338-995473 GCA_026543055.1 Argiope trifasciata | reverse complement strand
TAGAGATTTTAATAATTTGATTCTTGAGGATAAAAATAAGATATCTATTTAAAATTATATCAAATTTCTGCTTCCTTTTTTTTCAAAAATTGTTAAATTATTACTTTTACAACTTGTCATCAGAGTTTAAGAGAATAATGTGATGAAATGATATTTTTCACATTTAAATCGCTAAATAATAGAAAAATATAAGCATATTACTATTTCATTCTAAAAATTTAATAATATCAATGCAATATCTTAAAAATAAATATAATTATAATTATTAATTAAATATTTTCTAGAATTAAACGAAACAAATATACTTAAGAAACATATGAAATTGGAATTATTAATGTAATTTTAATCTCAATAAGAAATATTATGCCTAGTAATTATAAATTATAATAATTTTAAAAGCTTAATAATGAAGGAATTAAACAATTATTTAAACATCATTAGAATTTCAATAAAATTGACATTTTTAAAGAAAAATAAGAAATCTCATTAACAGAAAAACACATCAGATTAGGAAATAAATTGCCATTATAAATTGTTTTGCATAAAACACAAAACCAAAATGCCCAATTTCGAGTAATTGATTTTGATATTCGTAATAACAGATATAAAAGTGCTTATTAGTATTCAATTTAAATGTTTCAAAATTGTCTAAATTATTATTTTTAAGAAATAAGAGAAGATTTAATATAATTAAAATAAATAATTGAAAAATATATTGCCGTTTGATAAAAAAAATTAAAGTATAAAATTAAATACTTACTCCAAATCAAATAGTTTTGCGAAATATTGATGCAATATTTGAAAATTAAAAAGGGTATAAAATGATACATAAAAAAGTATACAATTAGTAAAATTTTCCTCTTTTTTATAAACGTTGTATAAAATTGCACAAAAGTGAAAATAATAACAATATTATTGAAAAATAACAATGTACGTATCTTTGTTAGCAATATACAAAAAGAAGAGAAAAAAATTTCGTCTTAAACTGTATTTAACAAATAAATTTCAGTTTAGAAACATTCATATAAATTATTCAACATTCAAAATCATGCATATAAAAAATCTCTAAACTATTTGATAATATGTGAAAAAACAGTTTTGTACATGTACACGAAATAGTGTAAAAATTGTGCTGAAAAATTGTCTGGAAAAAGAAATAACTATTAAGATCTTTGAGAGAAATTGATTTATTCTGTCTCGTTAGAAAAAGTAAACAGAACATTTCAAAAAAAAAAAAGTAAAACTGTATCATGCATTTTATCGTTCAAAAATAAAATTGAAAAAGTATAGCGGTTCCACAGCATTAACTATCCCATTAAAAGTTAACTTCTTTTAAGTAAAAATGCTTAAACTAAATCGGTATTTTAAATCGATAGCCATTAAATGGAAATTTCTTCCCATCATATTTCTAATAGAGGAATTCGCTTTTTTATACTTTAACATTGTCTTTTTAAAGAATTTTAAGATTTTATCAGCATTTGGCATCAATCAGTAGAAGTTTCAAAAAGTCACGCAAAACTACAACTTTAATTTGCAGACGATTTTCGACATACTATAAAAGAATAATGTGGAACAGAATGTCGTTCTCTATTTGTCTATTTTTAATCTATTTGAAAAATGCATTGAAATTATCTGAAATTATAAAATAATTATTTGAAAAGGAACTTCTTTTTTATTAATAAGTTATTTTTTAATAAACTTGAAAATGAAAAAAATTGTTTGATTATGATAATTAGTGTTTATTAAGAAGAAAATAACTTAAATATAACTAAGATATTCAATAAACCTGATTAATTGCCTTAGTGTAAATCTATGAATATCTCATGTTTTTATAATTTTATCATTTTTTTTAATTTATGGAATTTTGATAAAAGAATATTTTTAGAGTGCTAAAAAATATGTTTAAATATTTTTTTGTATTATTCATATTATTTCAATTCTTATTTTTTAAGATACTTTATATACATATTATTATTAATATCCTTTTTAAAAGAGTATCGCAAACATACTTATTCAAATTCACCCTGCGAGGGTGTCTTTTATGAGGAAGTAAAAATTAATTAATATTCGTCAATTAAGGAATAAAAATTAATGATTTAGTCTTGAAAACATATTTTATATATTTTGAATGATGAATATTATGAGTATAATATTATTAAATCAAACGAAGAATAAAAAATTTCGAAACTTTAGCAGATTTTTTTTAATGTGTTATCATCTAAATTAAATAAAGCTGCACAGGCCTTGATATGATTTCCAAAAATGAATTTTGGTAAAATAAGAATGAACTACTACTCGTATTGTTGAATTTTTCAAAGAAATAAGTAAAAATTAATGAATTTAAGTTATATGCTTATATGCTTTGATTCTTTAAGAAACGCTTTGGTCTATTCAGTTTATTTTACTATATAACAATCAAAAGTAAAAAGATTCTCTTTTTGTGAATTTTCAAAAATATCTGATTTTATATCAAAGTTTATTACTGCGAACCTTATTATTCAGCAGCTAAGTAATGAAATATAAATGAGTTATTTTTGACAGATTTTAAGCCAATCAGCTTGTTTGGTTGGAAAATTTTACTGATTCAAAATAATGTATCATGATTATCTTTTGGCTTGATTCGTTTCCTGGAAATAATATCAAGAAGGAATTCTTTCTTTCATCCGAATGTTTAACATAAGTTTGATGCTTCGTTCTAAAAATTTCTAATTTTTAACAAAGAAATATTTTTTTTTCAAACTGAATGCAGCATTTCTTGTTTGCCTGTGAACTCCTTAATTAAGAAAGAAGTTATTATCATCAAATTAAATAAATAAATAAAATTTTTATTTCCGAAATAAGAAATTTGATGAATAATTTTAAAGCATGTAATTCAGTATATAGCAAGTATTATTATTATTTCTAATAGTTTTAGCATCTTTTTCCCATTTTATGAAATACATTTTCTAAAATTAAATGCATAACACTTCAAATCAAAAATAATTGAGTTAGTAATCAATTCATATTTTACGCATTTTCTGTTATCCGAAATTATTTTTCCTTCAAGAAAAATACAAAACTTTTTAACTAAATATTAATGTAATAAAAATGAGTAAACCTACCTTGCGATATGGACATCAAAAAATTCATCATAACATATCCTTCGTTTACATGTAAGTAAATTATTATATCTTCGAAACAATAATTGCCAAGAAATTAATCATTTAATTTTATTACATACTACAGAAAAGTATCATCATATTTAAATTATAACTGACACTTTTTTTGAAAGTAAAATAGCTACATTTTGAAGTTGTTTTTCCAGTAGGCCAGATTTATTAAATTATGATAGTTAAAGTATAACAACTATTACATTCTTTCTAAAATTATTTTTTCCTATTCAATATTTTAAAATTTCGTTAGGAATATGAATATTTTTCAGTTAAATTCATTGCAAATTATCTGACAGTTCTGTCCAGACTTGAAATCTAAAAATTTATAAAAAAAGTAATCATGCGAAGAGTTTATTTCTAATCATTTCTCATGATATTTCTTACTGCTACGGAAAATTATTGCCCCAGAATGGTTTTGAAAAATAATTTTCCTTATTAATTATTAGATAAATATTTTAAGCCAAAACATCATGAAAAAGTTTAAATAACGCTTCTTTTCTTGGTTAGGGGAATCTATTAATTAGCGAGTGTAAAAAAGAAAGAACTCTTGTCCTTAAATATGTTAGCATATTCTCTCAAATTTTAAAAGCCATTTTTATTTTATAAAATAAATGAAATATAATCATAAAACAAAGCTCAATTCCAGGAAAAATGCTTTATATCTCTAGTGAATATATTAATTTTTGAGAAAATAAGATAGCAGTTTTAAGAACACTTCATTAAAAGTTTATTTTCATCCCCCATATTTAAGAAAGCTGAGATGTATGCATAAGGTTCATTTATTATTACTCTTTTTTAAATTTTATGTAAAATTATACTACTTCATTAAATTTGTTAAAAATGTTAATAGATAAAATTTCGAAAGGAAATATTTAGGTTTTTTTTCAGTCCTTAAGTTGGGTTTTAAGAATTTTAATAGCTTCATTCGATACCAGTAACTAGGGAGATAAGAAACTTTCGATGAAGAATTTTTCTTTATTTAGACAAGGCAATATGAAAAAGAATATGCAATTCTATCAATAAAAATATTATTTAGAGCATTTGCGTTTTTTAACTGTAATGTACAGTTATAAATCATTCTGTAATTATTTCCTTAAATTGAATGTTGTTCTACAACATTAGCAAGATTACATTCTGTAAAATATACATTCACACTGCAAGTATACATTCTGTTAATTAATTTCGTGTATTATGAGTGTTTTATTTTATTTTATTTATTTATTTTTGAAAATGATGTTATTCAACTACTTATTGGGCAATCATTGTAATTTTTATTTTATTTTAGAATAATATCCAAGACTATTTTGTAATTAATTCTTAAATTTTTAGAAAAAACAATTCAAATTCGAAATACAAATATCATCTATAAGTTCATTCTACATAAAGAGATAGAAGTTATTCTGGAAATGAAAATTCCGATTTTTTAAATAAAATTTGTGTCTTTCTCAGAAAAAATAGAGTAAACTTACTACTCGTAATTACAAATATATCGATGGTTAAAAGTGCTGGAAAAATTATACTATACAAAATTGACCTATTAAAATATTTTTACTTTAATACATGAAAAACATAAATGAATAAAAGCTTTTACAATTGAAAGAAAAATATTGTTATAATAGCAAATGTCTATTGCTAATAGATTCTAAAATCTTTAAAGCTTTTTTTTGCCCGCTTTGAAATATTAACATAAGGAGTAAATTCAGCGTTATTCTTTTACATCTTTAATGGAGTAATAGGCGCACGTTTCTTCAAATTCTGAAAATGATATTTGAAAGAAGAAAAAAAAACTAAGCATCTGAGGGAAAGTCTTTATTTGATATCGCGAAATATTTTTTATTTATATAAGCCTTCAGCAGCCATCTGATATTTTGAATGAATCTATTTACATAGTATGGGTTAGCTGCTTGAATTTCTTTAGAATTCTTAAATCCAATTCCCACTCTCAGCAAAAAAAAAAAAAAAAAAAAAAAAAAAAAAGATTTTGAAGAATTTTGATAATATAAGAAACCTATTCATTTTTTTTCTTCTAAGATTTCAAGCCAATTTTTATCAAAATATAAAACTTATTAAATGCCTAAAAATCTATATCTATTTTTCCAAATCACTCTTCTAGAATATTTTCTTCGATTTCAACGGCTTATTTTTAAACTCACTAAGATTTAAATTAAAATGGTACATCATTTATAGAATTTTTCAGCTAAATTTGTCACTTTACATGAAAATTATTTACATAGAAAAAAAACCCTCCAGGCTATTTTTAGAAGCATTGAATATTTGAATGAAGGTTACTATTTAATCCAAATATGATCTGATTATACTTGCAATTGGTAAAATATTCGATAATATTAAAAAAATGCAAATCGATTGATAAAAAAAAGAATAGTATGAAGAATAATTAAACAATTGCTTGACAGATAGGTTTCTTGTTTCCATTTTTAAAGAGAAAATTTGTGTCAGATATAGAGTATTCGCCAAAAATTCCCTAATTGAAAACTTTATTTTAGCTTTTGCAATAAGCATCAACATTAAAGATTTTCAAACATTATTAAGTGTAAATTTTAAATAAGCATCTGTATTTTGGGAATATTCTGTTTTGTAACATTTAATATGTTGCATAATTTATTCTTATAATTATGCTATTTTAAAATGAATTCAGGTAATTTAATATCAGGTAACATCTTTAATAAATTAAAACAGATTAAAACAATTACTTGATAATTGTGTTTTGAAAAAACATAAAAAATTCCTCGTACAAAATTATGTAACGCTGATACATCCAAAAATGCGTGATAAAATAAATTACAAAAATTATCTTTCATAAATATTAAAGAAATAACTTTTTTAAAAAATGCGATGAGAAGTTAATTCCTAAAGAGATCTTTATGTCAACAGGAGCTAAATCTGAAGTGATTGAAAATATTTGAAAACAGCATAATTTAATATTGGTATAAATATTTGGTAATCCTAAGAAATGAAGAACAATACTATAATACAGTACTAAATATTGGTATACATATTTGTATAATCTTAAGAAATGAAGAACAATACTTGCATAATCCTAAGAAATGAAGAACAATATTTACATTATCCCAAATATTAGTTAAGCGAGAAAAACAAAGAAATAAGATGTTGTTATATAATAAAAATGTGTCTCAGAAATATAAGACAAATTTTTTTTATATAAATGCAATTAAAAGTTATGCAAAAATAAGTACAAATATTTTAAACAACGTACAAATTGTATTCTTTATAGATCTCTATAAATAAATTCAAATTATAATTGAACAAAAAAGTTTTTCACAGAATTAATATTTATTTAAATAATATAGCATCTTTTTTTTTCTTTTTTTTTTTTTTTTGAAAACGCTGAAACTTCGAAGAACTTTTATTATACAAACAAATTTATCTATTCATATCTTATACGGTAGCTTTCAGAATTATGAAGAAGGCTTTAAATAATATGTTTTAAATTTTGATAATATTACACCTCCCTAAATAAGAGCGTTTACTAATCATTTTTTCAGCATAATATTTCATTTTATTTCGTATTATTTTATATAAATGTTTCAATACGAATTTTACTCACAAAAATATGAGTCAAATCTTGCTTTAAGATTTCAAGATTGCTTTTTATTCTTTTTTCTGAATACATTAAATTAAAATTTGAAATTTTATTAAATCTACTTCCAATGAAATAGGAAACTGGGATTTTGATGAAAAGTATTTATATTCTAAACATGAAATTGCCCCGCCAAGCCAGTGTCAGAGATTTCATTTCCCATCGACGGATTTAAACGACGAGAATATATAGACCATATACATCAATATAAAAGAACTGAATCGACAGAAATGAGACTGAAGCCTATAAGTTTTTAATCGAACCAATAATGTATTGCGGGCAACAAAAACAGGAAAAAAATGTGATTAATAAGTATGATGAACATCTGAATTCATCTTTAATCGAGAGTTTGATTGATAAATATTTTAACATGATATTGTTTATAGGCTGGATGATATCTGTAAATTGATTCACAAACGATGCAATGATCTTCAAAATGCTTTATAAAGGGGAGTCCTTAGGAGCTAGAGCTATCGGAGCTGGCTGATAATTAGTTCTGAGATAGTAGACGTTTACTAAAAATATTTCAATCATTTTAATTAGACTTTTCTTATTCAATTTAATCAAAATCCCTTATTTTTCAGAGATTTGGAATTGATACTAATATAATATTTTACATCACAATAAAATTTAAAAAATTCATTTCGAATTATGCAAATTGCACTTCTGATATTTTTCTCTTGATTTAATGATCATTTAATTTATTCAACTTAATCCTTTAACTACAGATAGAACTCAGAAGTCTATAACATAAAATCTCAAAACAATTAAAAAATATCGATATTATATAAACGTACATAAAATTTCTAGCAGATTTATCTGTGGATTTGTCTTCGGATGTCTCATAGCGTCTGTTAAAGATAGTTGGAATATAAAATGGACTTGACAAATCACTTTTGCACAATATCTGGTGCTAAAGGGTTAAAAAAAGGTTAGCATATAATAAAATACTTTTAATTTAAATTATGTTAAATACAATTTTCGCTCATCATTTTTCACATTACATATGTTTACACTATCATTATTATACTAAAGAATAAAATGTTAAGAAACTATATAGCTTAAAATATTAATCAATTGGAATTTTTTTTTTAATTTCAAGAGAAAAAAAATATTTTTAATTGCCTGAAGCAATACTCGTAGCATTCAGATTAAATGATGAATATAATGCAGTTAAATAATCTACATATCAATCTAATCAAAATACAATCTAGTTCAATCATACAACACTAGCATTCCATATATTTTAGAGTGAAATTTGAATATCCATCCTTTTTTGCATTTTTATATTAATATTATATTGTGTATTTTTTTAAAAAATTATACAATTACTTTTGTATATTTAAAAGTTTTTGAAATATGATTTTTTAAAAATTTTGCCTTGTTGTTTTTGCATATTGAGAAATTTTAAAACTGCGTGTGCATAATAAAATGTATGAAACCTGTATTTAAAATGATGGATACACATCGATTGATTAAAAATTTTGTACCGACTATGAATATCTGAGGTTGGAATGAATATGTAATCGGATATTTTTTAATACATCTGAAAAAAATTATGAAAAAAACAGAAAATATTTGAAGAATATTAGACATCAAATTTTCAAATGGCAATTTTAAATGTTTTTGCTTTTTTTTTTATCAAACAACAAATATAGGCTGCAATACTAAGAATTAAACCGAACAATAAAAAAAGATACATAATAATGAAATTTAAAATAAATATTTAAGAAATCAAATACAAGCGCATGCAAGTCTCATTTGATAACTTTACTCTGAATAAAATTTTATATATTCTAAATCTTCCCTTTTATTTACACATTTGGCAATCAATGTTAACTCTAAACTAAAATCATTTACCATTTAAACTCTAAAACATTATTTCAGTAAGGATAAGTTAAAGAAAGAGAAAAAAGTGAAATAAAAAAGTTAATTCCTGAATGAATAAGCACTGTTTCTCCAAGATATCTCATTTCTTTCTTTTCTCATGGTAAAATTGCCTGGTGTTTTTTTACGCAAAATTATACCATAGTTTTTCCATCGCTGTTTTAAGAGCAGATGCTCGATTTCCCACATCAAACAGTGAACCTCTTTCCACAAGGAAAAGCGATAAATTGCCAAATGTGGATCATGTATCTTCTACTGCAGAGCCATCTGGTTTGTGTTGCTGCGAAATTTCAACCGAAACCTATACTCGCCTCTCGTCATTTGCAGCGATGTTACACCAGCATGAACTAGTAGTGTTTGGTGTTCGTAGAGTTTCCTTTTCATTTTATTTTAAATTTTCAGCGCCAGCATGCGGCGATAGGTAAATAATGTAGATTGTTACCCAGAAAATCAGTTATCATTTTAGAATTTGTCCCAGTTTCGAATCATATAGATGTAATAATTGTTTAACATCATCATTTTGTTGATTTTAAGACTTAGAATTTTGTTTTTCTAATTACGGCGAGATTGCAGAAACAAATGATAGAGTTGTGGTATTTTGTGTTATAATCGATGTTTATGGCAGCTACAAGGATATTGCATCTTCTAGAATCAAGTTACAGAGATTTTTCTTAGTGAGTCTGCAAATGGTCTAAATTAATTCTTCATATAGAAATATGTGTTTATAAACAATTGATTTCTGATTCCTATTTTTAGCTAACAAATAGCTTGTGTCAAATCGAAGCATTAATAGATTGATTGGACATAACTTCTCGAGTTTAAACTTATCTAAAATTTGATTGCCATAAAATATTTTGAGTCTATAAAACAAGTAAAATTTTTCTAGAAGCTTCATAAGGATTACTGTGTCTGAGATACGCGGCCTGGAAATAATTAGAAAAAAATGTGTAACTTTCTTTTCCTCGATGAAAATTTATCGAATTAAAATATGGGAAAGAAGTTTTTCTTCAAACGGAATTTTGTACTTAAATGAAAGCATCTTTATTTATAGTATTTTCACCAATTCAAAAAAGTAAATTCGTTTTTTATTGATTATCAGAGACCGTTCTGAATTGAAGTATTGGTACAGATTTTTTTTTTAAATCTGTTCTTTTAAACTGGTGTGAAAATTTTATTTTCTTCCTTCTGAGAACTTGATGTGATGTTTTCATACTGAGATATATCTCGAGTTGCTGCAATTAAAGGTGAACAATTTTACTGCTTCATTTACCCATTGTTCTTAAATATTTTTTGAGAGCCATGATCAAAGTAAATACACCCGTATTGACATGAAAATTTTAATCCTTTATAAAATTTTATAAAAACGCTCCTTTACACAAAATTCCACAAGCATTCATTTTAATCAAAATATTGTAGAATTACTCTGTTTATATACCGTTTACATAAAATTCTACGATTATTGATTCGATTTATTGAGTCGACCTACATATCATTTGGAATTATTTTTTCATTTTCATCTTTTATTCGAAGGTAATGAAGATCTTTTAAATATGCTATACATTATTGTTTTTAACTAATGGATCCAAAAGCTACAAAATTCGTGAGTGCAAGGTAATATTTTAGAACTATATTTTGACTTCTGAAGACATATCTTTCCGAATTTGGAACTCTGCAACTTTATCGAGCTTCTTGTGTAAACAATTTACTCAAACTTCGGTCCATTATGGCTACATGTAGCAATGATTGGAAAAGTCTTTCTGAAGATCCAGTACCAATTGAAACAACTACAGAGCAACCAAAATCGTGTTTGAAGCACGCATTTCGTAAAAGTAAACTGGAAGTAAAAGAGAAAGAAGATGGATCTTGGTGTCAGACTGTTTTGTGTGGTAAAAGAAGAAGTAAAAGAATCATCTCTGAAATGGTGGAAAGTACTCGTAGCCTAGAAGTACAAAACTCGGAATGTGCTAAGGTAAATAGTAGTTTGTAGTATTTCTTGTAGTTAGTAGTTATAAGTAGTTTGATATTTTTTACGAGTAGTGATCATATTTTTTTATGAAATCTTAGATTAGAAAATAAATGCCAACAATGATAAAATTTTTAAGAACCATCAGCATGGAGAAGATTGCTGATTTTATTTCTAAAAATCATTTGAATAAAACAAAAAGGAATTGATTTCATTAGAATTTAAAAAGAATCCATTTCTGCATTATTTTTATTTTTTCGAAATATTGTAAAATATTACATTTGCTTATATTTAACGTGTAGTGTATTTTTTGTTGATTCATTATTTATTCGTAATATTCTAAAATACTTTTTTTAACACCTAGGGTATTTTTTGTTGATAGGCTAGATATAAAAAATTAGAATACTTCCAAAAGGAGAGTATTTATCTTAATTAGAGTTAAAGCAATTAACTCCGCGTACTAAGTACTATCTTCAGAATATTTGAAAATGTAAATAAGTGTTTGCATAGTTTTCATTTTCCTTTTATTGTATATTTTAAACACATGTAATAGTTCTCACTCCAATTGATATACTATACTATTTTTGATATATTTCTTGTTTTAAAAGCTGCATAATCCTTCAAAAAAAGTAAGAAAACGCAGACAATAAAAATAATCCATGAGAAATAAAAAGAAATGTATTTTAAAGTTCAAAAATTACTCTATAAAAATAGTATTTTTCAAGTTAATAAAAGTATAACTTTAATTATTTTATTTTATAAAATCAAATTTTCGCATATGCATTTATAATAACATGTCGTTAAATGCTTCACTTTATTCGTTTTTAATAGTTGTAATTAAGTATGAAAATTCAAATGCTTTTGTGTGAAATCATGAAAGTAAGTATAAACACTTACTACAAACAAGAATTTACTACTAATTAGATAACAGCTTTGAATTTATTTTCTGGAGAGCGTAAAGTTTATCCAATTTATTTAATCTTGTCTTTTACATAAGATAATTAAGTATAAATACATTTATACAGTAATAATCACTTCGCATAAAAACAAAATTACATTACACATTAAATATTAATAAGCTATTCTATAAAATAGATATATATATATATATATAAGATATTACTTACTACATACAGTCATTAAATAATTTTTATTTTACATAAGTAATCCCTTCAAATTAAGAAAATGGTTTCGATCCCTATTCAAAATATCTTTTAATAGATTTTAAAAAAATACTACAGTCTAATTACTTAATGAATTTTTCTAAGAAAACTACTTTATTGTTTTTGAATTTTTTGTTTATAAAACTTACGTATTATACATAAAATCGTAAATATAAAATCTGATATTTTCAAAATATTTTAATTAAGATAATTTTATGGAAACTTAAGTTAATAAATAAAAATATTTCACTAAATTTTTGTGAATTCTTCATAATCTTGGTTTTTGGTTTGGCGAGTTTGATGATTAAGATAAAGTGTCCTTGTTATAAATTTATTTTACCGTACAAGTAATTTAATTGAATTATGCATGTGTCTCAGTTAAGTGCTTTAAATAAATTATTTTTATAAAAAATTATATAATGAATGCAAGGATTCATTTCTAATATTATTTTGAATGATCCAATTAATCCTATCATATTAGATATGTTTAAAAGTTTTTTTTTTATATTGAATCTAAAATAAAATCGTAATAAAACGTTTATATATATTTTTATCATATGTAATTATATACTATGTTGAGAAAGTTAGTGGCGGTTTATTTACCGTTTATGCGTTTGAGAATTAATATACGACTGGCAATCATTTTAATTTCATTTGCCAAACAAAATTATTTGAAATAAAACTATTATAATTTCTTTTTTAAAAAAATTGTAACTTTTTAATATGCTATTTATCTATAAATAACTGAATTATTTCGTAAAACGATACATGAGTGTTTATATTTTTAATTGGTCTATACTTAATATACAACTGTTATTTGTTCTGTCAAGGGAACAAATATTTTAGTATAATTTTATTATTATTTTACTTGCATTGCTACATTTTTAAGTTTTAAATTTCCATAGGGATAAAAAAATCTCAATATTGAAATTGTCAGCATATCTTTGAAAATACATTTCTTTTTAATTTTTAAAAAGCGGCAATGAATTTGAAATACCTATTAATTTTTTTCTGTAGATATTTGCATTTTAACTTAACAAAGCGAAAGAAATTGCTTAATTTTGTTATCAAGAAAATAGAAAATATTTAAAAAAAATTTAAATAAAGTAACAATATTGTTTGTAGTATATAAAAATATGATACAAATTTATCAAAGTTTAATATTAAATTGTCATTCTGTAAAATGTCAATCCAAAAAAAGTTAAAACCGAAAATTCTAAGAAATATTTGTATGTTGTTAGTGAAACAAGAATATTTTTAATGTATACAAAAACATATTTAAAGGAATTTAATATATATTTTAGATTAATTACACATTGATAGTCGGTCTTAATTTTTTTGATAATGAAATCATTTAGATTCGTTTATATAAAAGACAAAAAAAAGTTGTAGTTTGAATTCGAATGCTATATTTCAAATCCTTTCGCATTCTAAATCTAAATTTTCATTAAAAGTATAGATATGATGGTATTATTTCGTAGTATTAATTACCAAAAATGAAATTTATTTCAGCTAGAAAACAGTTTAGTTTTTTCTCACTAAAAATATCTTATTTCAAAAAAATATTTAAATTATAATTTTCCTGAAGGTTTCAGCGTACATTTACAGTTTATATTTTAAATAAAAGTGTTCGAAACACTCTTAATATATTTACAAATGACATTTAACGTAAAATTTAATAAATCATACAATTAAGTGATGACAAATGATCATAATGGCATATTCCTTAGCAGAAATTATCATCAGAGCAGGGACTCTGATGATTATTTCAAGAGTTTGTACTTATTTTAGTCTTTATGAAGAGTTAGTACTTATTTTAATGTTTATCGACAGTTAGTACTCATTTCAATCATTATCCGAAGTCTTTACTCCTTTCAGTCATTATCAAGAGTTTGTATTCATTTCAAATTATCTGCAAATCAAGTGCAATTTTATACAGAAACCATATATGATGTTTTTAGAGTGGGGTATTTTAGGTTTTCTGTAAATATAAAAATGTCACAATTTTACATTGGATTACACGTATAAATAGAATTATAAATAAAGAACATGCCGAATTCCGAGAGTTTTGTTATATGGAATTACTAATTCAAGTATAAAACTTTACAAATCCTTCATTTCAAGAAAGTTTAAAGTTTAGTCTAAAATATTTGCACATATATTCCTCTCAAGGGTACTTGGAAAATGAGGATTACATTGATTAATCAATTAGTCAATTTTAATTACATTAAATTATTAATTTTGAATTATAATGAAAAGAAAGTAAATTTTTATCATGTAGTTTCCAGCATTATTAGATTAGATTCCTCCTTCACCTATTTATTTTAATTTTATATTCTGTTCATTTGGAAATTTATTTTATTGTTACCTTTATTATTGTTGGGAATCATTATTATGCTGGGCTTTTCCACTCTTACTGAAGAATTTGAATAGTTATTCAATCTTCTTACGTGAAAAGAGATATTACGCATAAACATTTAAGGATTTAAAATTGTGGTAAGTGCCATTAATGCACATTACATTATAAGCAGAAATTCAAAGTATTGAATTGGACCAACATCACCTGAATTTGTTAAAATATCAGTATAATATTTTAAAATTATACTTCAAATATTTAATATAAATAGAAGTTATGATGATAAAATATGATACCGCGGAAATGCTTCTAAACAAAAATAAACAATAAATTAATTTCTGCTATAAATTAAACTATTTATAGCAGTTAAATCTTATTGAAATGCTTGTTATTTAATTTACGATTAGCTCAAAGACAAAACGAAAGTATTTCGGGGCACTTTAAGCATTAGGTTTTCGAATAAGGCTTTAAAAGTTTAAAGAAATGTTACTTCTTATCATTATAGAATTGCATAAACTATTAAGTCCGTGGATGCATTAAATTCATTGTGTAATTACACAAAAGTTCCTAACAAAATTTTAAAAAAATGTTAGAAAATTATTTCATTTTAAGAAATTATTCAATTTAAATCATTCGAGCTATCAAAGACTGAATCATATAATTAATCAAATTAAATATTTATGTAATGATGTTTTAAAATCTAAACTTAATTGATTTCTTAATTGTTAGCTCAAATCAGCGCATATTAATTTCATTCTAAAAATATTATCTTTTTTTTTCCTATTCTCATTCCACTTTTTCTATTTAATTAGTACAACAGAAGCTCTGTAAAAAGATTTCCGTAAGTGATTCCCATGCACCGAATGAAGGGATAAAAAATTTCTGACCGAAACACATTCTTTTAAAATATCCCTATAATTCCCTTATATAAATTCAACACGTGTATGAAATCCCTGTCAAAATTTCTCAGTATATATTGACAGGAATAAAATTTCTATTAGCTTTTTCCTCATTTTCACTCTGTATTGTTCTGTGTTAGTGTGTTCATCGTTTATGCTTGTACATAAATTATGTCACCCGGGATGAAATAAAAAGAAGCTAAAAATTGAAAGTGTCTTCTCCTCCTTTGGTCACGTATTTGTTTCAAAAGTTATATGGTTATACATGTGAGAGAGTATTTTTTAACATATTCCAATAAAGTTCGATTTCCTTCCATCTATCTATTACCCTGCAATTAGGTATTAAACGAGTTTAAGAGAAATTCCAGTAGCATCCATGAAATCTGGAAAGTAATAGAGAAAGAAAAAAAATTAATATCTTGAATTTCAATGTAAAAAACTCTTCTGACTTGGGAAATTCAAGACAGAATTTATTTAAGAAGAAAGCTTTATAGAGAGAACATTTGAAAAATTAACTATATTTTAACCTCTATACTGGGGAATTCATTTATATTCAACTCCACTGAAGCATTTTATTACACCCGGTTAGTGTTAAAACAGCAATTAAACGGCTCTAAATTTGTTCTAAATATTTAAGAAAACAACTTATGTATCTGAATATTGTTTTGAAGAGTCCACAATAAATATCTGCATATTTGAAGAAAAGATATGAATTGAATATTTATGATTAAAAATTGCATTACCTCAGGGTATTGAAGTTTTACTTTTTTTTTTTAAAAAAAAAAACTTATGGCTACAAGAAATAATGTATATCTGCACTGTTATAAGTGTTGCAAAATTTATTTTAAAACTCCTGCCATTTTAATTTCATGAAAAAAATATTTTTTAATTTTTTACGTATTTCGGGCAAGATTTAAACACGAACAAAATTTTAAAAATATAAATTATCTACAAGTTAAATATTGGTTACGCTTATATGATCAAGAAATTTGTCCACGAGAACAATCACATTAATTTAAGAAAAAAATTCAAAAACTTGTAAATTTATTGGATTGATATTTTAAATTAAAATACTTATGAAAACTGAAGACCAACT
>JAPMOQ010043861.1:946866-979328 GCA_026543055.1 Argiope trifasciata | reverse complement strand
TTATTGGAAATAAATCAGATTATACATTACTAATTTTGTAACCTATACTGTAATAAAATCTCATAATTCTCTAAATGTGTTAAGATCTACTTTTTCTTAAGAATTTCTTAAAAGTTCTAACCAAATTGTAAACAAATAATAATTATAATTCTTAAATAAAATATTTAAAATTAAATGGTTTAGTTTCAGCTTTTATTTACAGGTTAAGTTCAGAAAATTCGAATAGAATAAGAAAGAAACGTGTTTGAAATTTTTAATAAAATGGAAGTTGAAAAAGAATATAAATTGCAGCTATACATTTATAAATATGAATATCTTGTAAAAGTTTTTATATAAGATCCCCAATAATAGATTTTGAAGAAATATGCTTTATGGTGTAGTAAAAAGGTTCAATCTTAGAGTATTACTAATTATTTTAATCTTATAATTGGATATCTGCAGCAAATTTTTTTTCTTCGATTTATAAAATATTTCTTTAAGTAGTCATTTAAATGATCTAAACTTATCTCAAAGTTTCTGTACTTATTCAATTTTATTTATAAAAGCGAGCAACTGAAATTTAAAACATAAGTATATCAAGAAATGCTTAATAAATTTAATGAATAAACTTTAAAAAAAAAAGAGAAAAAGTAATTTCTTCAGGAGCATATCCCTACTCATAATAAATATGTGTATGTGTGTGCCCGCACGTGTATGCGTGTGTGTGTTTGAGCAATATTGGACAGGCCACCTGATTTGTTGCAATCAAATTTGGCACAAGAAGGAAATTTTGTTTTGAAATTGTAATAATTGTCTTACGGAAAAATTTAAAAAATATTATTGTGTAAGAATTTATTTTTGTCCAATAATATTTTACACCGTTCAAAAGATAAAATTTTGTATTAATGATA
Organism: Argiope trifasciata; assembly: GCA_026543055.1. Taxonomy (NCBI): domain Eukaryota; kingdom Metazoa; phylum Arthropoda; class Arachnida; order Araneae; family Araneidae; genus Argiope; species Argiope trifasciata. Next base: position 978,438 of record JAPMOQ010043861.1, on the reverse strand, counting down.
TCAGTATAATTATTATGCTGATTTTTCTCGAATTTCGGTAATTTTTTTAATTTTTAACTCGATTCCCAATAATATAGTACATTATTATCTTGATTTTCAATCCTTTTACAAGACTAATAAAAAAAGTACAACGAAATTTAGAGGATGGATGAAATGCATTTTTAGATTTTTAATAGCACAATAATTTCAGGGAACGATTACCATAAAAAATTTCTTCTCAGCAAGCTGGAAAACAAATGTAGATTCCTTCACTTCCAAGTTACTCTTTAGAAATATAGATTTTTGATGGCAGAAACTGTCCATAATAGAGCTTGAAATTCACTTTTAGGCTCCTAATTTCTAGTATGGTGCTGTTATCAAAAAAGTTTAAACACAAAACATATTTTGTCGTAATAAGGAGTTAATTTTGCCTATTGGATTTACTTTAGTATCTTCAACATTAAGAAAACTATAGTGAAATGATTATTTCAATCGCTTTCATTCCCACCTTCTTTGAGACACATGGGCCATACGAACTAGTGCGAGATTCTTTCCTTTCTAACAACATATTTCAAGTCAGTTTAAATCCAAACCAAATATTCTAGTTATCCTGTTAACAAGATAACATGGGCAAAGTGTTTTTAGCATATTGTGCGTCTGTGTGTGCTCGCGCGCGTGTGTGTAAACTTTTGAACAAAGCGACGTTATTTGTTCTAGGGACCGTATTAGGTGAAGAAGTTAATAAATTTTCCCCATGTCTTGTCATGAGAATCGTTGCAATAGTTAGTCTTCCTATTGGAATCTACCTAAAAGTCCATTCAATGAAGAATAATTATGAAAGGCAATTAAAATATCTCATGTTTGGCATGATCAAAATATCTATATGTTTGGCATTATCAGATAAATAAAGTATTTTTAACACTTTAACAAAAATTAAATATAACTAATATTTTAGTCGTATCCCAAGGCTGCTGTATAAAATGTAATTCTTCATGGGGTTTGAAGCATTTTTCTAACTGGAAATACATATCTATCTATAATGGTTTAGAAAATAGGTATTGTCATATTTATGTGGCAGCATTCAGGTATGTATCATTTAATATATCGACTCGCATTTAGTCATTGCCTAGATTATTATTTCTTTCACGTTTCACCAATCTACACTTATAACGAAATGGGTAGAAACGAAAAAATATGCCATTGTCTACGTACTTAACTTTAATCTTACGAAATAATTAAATTACAACCAGCACTTCCTCCTTCATTAACGAATGAATGAGCAACAAATAGGATTATCCATATCAATTAAGTACCGAAGAATCTTAATAAATGGAACTTTATTTTAACGCAGAGAACCCTGGAAATGGATGAGAAAGTGCAGCCTCAAAAATGTCTCGCAGTGATTTAACTTAAAGCCAGTTTTTAAATGCATCCTGGCAATCCCTTTAGAGAATTTCAGAGCTGTTAATTATTCACTCAGCGGATTGCATTCACATTTGTTAACGGAAAGTGAAGTTCTCAATGCCTTTAACAAGAATTCTGAAGGAATCATTAAAGACAGTAATGCCATCAATTACTTATTTTAAATTTATTGGATGGGATGAGAATGGAAACTCTTTTTCCATTTTTGAATCTCGAAGCACTCTTTGCCACCGTTTTAATGTGTTCGGAAACCGGTTATTTTCTAATTTTTACAGGATTATCGTCTTGAACAATTAATGACACAAAAATCCTTTCTGCTCAGTAATTTATATATCTTTATCTTGTTTGTGGAAAATGGAGAGAATTTTTCGTTGTGCGATGATGCAGTTAAATTCATTTGCAACTGAAACATGAAAATATAAAATGAGATTACGGAAAATATGAATAAGTTGGTTAGTTCCTTTTTCTTTCTATAGTATTAAATGAGATTCGAGGATTTCATTTTTGTAAATAATAAAATTTGAAAAAAGGAATAATCTTTTCTAATCACGGAAAAAAACAATATATTTTAATTTAACCTTTTTTTCATTCAGATCATATTACATTGATTAAAAAGTTTTAAAATAAATTTTATATGAATACTACAAAGCTGAAAATATGTTTTAATAAAAATAACATTTGCAAACTCAAAAGAAAACCTTTGTATTTACAATCATTAAAAAAATCTATTTAAATTTCTGCAACATTGTGAAAAGGTAACTAAAAATAATTGGAATTTTAATCACATCTATGTCATTTTTTTAGTTATTTTCGAATGAGTTGAAATATTTATTCCTTTCGACATTCATTTTGACTTTAGTCCTTAAAACAATTATTTTCAACGCTTTTTACTGTTAGCGTTTTACCCCTATGTATTTGATAAAAAATATTCCGCTTTTATAATGCATTTATAAAGGGACAATGTTAGTGTAAATTTAATATCCCAATTTATATTTTGATTATCATGGAATTTTGCAATAATTTATTTTTTAATTTTGCTTCCAAATTATCCTTCTATACGGACTGAATTCAAATGAATAATTTAACAGACAATCGAATTTAAAATTATTAAAGCATTGTTTTGTCTTCAGGAATTCTCAATTGTATAAAAATTCAGAACTCAAATGCATCTAGAGATGAGATAAAAGACGAAATTCCATTCCTGTAGTAAACGGAAATATTCATTAAATCAAATGCATGTTAAAATATTTTAAAATGAAATGTTTCTAATATTTTTTTCTTTTTTCGCCTCTTTCTTCATTTTTACAATCTCTATTTTCCTTGATACTTGGTTAAATCAGTAAAAATTGAATGAATATTTATGATTTAATTAAGTTGATTTATCATAAAAGTTTAGATAAATTTACTGTAATTTATAAAAGGACATATTATTTTGAAATCATGTTTAATGGTTTTGAGAAAAAAATCTTTTCATAAAATTGCTAAAATATTGAAAAATTCTTCCGATATGTCAGTTACAAATCCTTCAAACTATAAAAACTTTGTGGTTCACATTAAGCTATTTATAAGTTTATGTCCCATATTAATTGCTTGCCTTTTCGAAGTAAGTTAAAATGTCACCCCAAATGTTTATCTCATTAAAATTTTAATGGATGAAATATATCTTAGATATTCCTGTAATAATTTTAAAAGTGCAATTTAATAAATCCAATTCCATAAACCTATGATTAGATTAGAAGAATGAAAAAAAAATTCATGAATTTTCCATAATTATATTAATTTCATGTCAATGGAATGATGTGTCAACAAATAATTAGGAAATAACGCTATGTTAAGTTATTTTTTCCATTTATCGATGCTGCTACAAGCTCAGTTTCTGGGCCCGTGGTGCAGAGAAAATATTTCATCAGCTTTTATCCGTTGAAATTCTAATTATTAGTTGTATACGACAAAATACGATTCGCATTACTTGTCGGTATGCATTTTATTCTTCTAAATGTTTAAATGCAGAATTCATCCTTTTGTTTAGTTGCAAATACTACAAACGTAAAAAAATAATTTGAAACATTTACATTTTCTGTTTCTCTACTTCTAAAATGTAATCAACGAAATATAATGATATTTTAAATTTGATTTATAAATTTTTTAAACATTTTTTAAGTAGTTAACTATTTAGCAGTGAAAAGATATTCGCTAAAATGTATTTAATAAGGTCTTCTCGCATAAAAGATCTATAAATTAAATCAATGAAATGAATTGTGATGAATTTCGTGTGCAATAAATAATATGATCAATAATAGGGCCAAATCTCCGCTATGATGATTCTGATATAAATCCAACATTTTACTTTCTAAACCGTTTGGCTTATTTTTGAATAATGCATGTCACATGATGCCATTTGTATAATATTGTTTAAGCCTGTTAAGAATGTTAATAATGTTATTTATAATGTTAAGAATGATTAAATTAATCAGTGTGATAATTTAAATCAGTGATTTCTAATTTAAAACAGAACGATAATTCATAGTCTTTTTTAAGTAGTTCTGCTATTAAATGTTCCTTGACTTTTTTCTAAGCAATGAGTTCTTGAATTATGACTCACTACTCCATTGAAATCGTACAGTAAAAAATATGGATCGCAAAAAATTTTTAAAGTACTATTTATTTCATTTATCTACATTTAAAAGGAAACTACTAAAGAAAATGCCAATTCTATGGCAAAAACAAAATTTTTGAAAAGTAGAATGAAGAATTATTTTAAATTAAGACTTTTTGATTTGTAGGGTGCATTCAATTTCTGCTTACTTTTTTTTTTTTTGAGTTTGCAGAAATATTTTTCACTTATGGAAAAATTTTTTACGCCTTGCATCTGATATCTCTCACTAATTCATCTAAAAGTCACTGGAGATAAATATTGCGTTAATAAGCACACGTAGCAGAATTGCAATTAATACAGCAATTAGTACCTCAAAGAATATTTTTTAAGGCGTATTTCGATTAAAAATGTAAATGTGACGATAAGTCGACGAATCCTCTTCCTTGAATTTTGTTTTTTTTTTCTTCTGAATATTATAAATGCTGAAAAGTAAATAGCGTTAAAATGTTGAAAAAAATAAATATTTCCTGAAAATTTTAGAAATCAAGATTCGGTTATTGTTCAAATCCAGGTTACATTCCCACTCTAGAACTATCTGTATATTTTATAACTTTAAAGAGAAGACCTTGAATGTATAAAAATTTATTTCATGCATCTCGGAAATTGTTTAACGATGTGGATCAAATTTTATATTTAGATAAGGTTTTGCTTTTTAAGTTTATCTATTTTGGTATTTTTCCAGTAAAAAAGAGATTTTCCACACAAAAAACACTTTTAATAAATAAATATCGATACCTCCCCATATCTGATCTGCAAAAGCCTATCAGTTGTGATTAAGGCTTCGAACTACCATGCATTATTTCCTTATGTTCGTTCCCGAGTTCGCTATTCAATTAGATATAGCTTATAACTTTAAACGAGCCATATTATAGGATCTTATTTACAATTTTACAGAAAAAAAATACCGATCGAAGCTTGGTCTTCCAGGTATTGTAGCATGACATTGTAGCTTTTTCGAAAAAATTGGAACGTTATTAAAGTCTTATTCAGCAGTTTATATCTCATTAGAGTATATCCTTGGCTAAACATAAGGAATATCAGCATTTATAGGACGCTACAAAGCCCATGCAATTAAATTCTAACCATATATTTCAACTGAATATCATTGATGAAGGAAATATTCTCCAGAAGACAAAGCATCAATTTAAATTCAAATTATTTTTTAAATTTACTCTTTATTACATCTCTAGAAATATAATTGGACAATCCATTCTATGCTGTTTAACAGAAGAGCATTGAGTAAAAAATAATCATGTAAAGTTATATTTGGTAAAACACTGATAAAAATTATATCTCATTATGTTTTAATACCTTAATAATTAATTTTTTTTTGAAATCGTGAAATTTTTTTGCGCGGAAGGGAATGTTAGAATCCCATTCTGATTATATATTACTATTTTGCAATCGTACCAGCTGGTCATTTAAATAAAAATAATCGGGAAGGTATTTTAATATATTATTTGAATTGGCTAACTCAATAATTCCATGGTTGCTATTGGATGTGAGCTTTGAGTAAAAATTAATCATGTAAAGTTATATTTGGTAAAACACTGATAAAAATTATATCTCATTATGTTTTAATACCTTAATAATTAATTTTTTTTGAAATCGTGAAATTTTTTGGGGAGGAAGGGAATGTTAGAATTCCATTCTGATTATATATTACTATTTTGCAATCGTACCAGCTGGTCATTTAAATAAAAATAATCGAGAAGGTATTTTAATATATTATTTGGATTGGCTAACGCAATAATTCCATGGTTGCTATTGGATGTGAGCCGAATGTATGTGTATTCAGATAATGTCATAAAATGCCATTTCACAAAATTTTGAGGTACCAGTATTTTATCATCTTTTGGTAACTATAAAAGTACCAAACAAATTTACAAGATGGATTTACATGGCATTGTCTGCATGGCAACATGTAGACAAACGTTCTAACAGTTAGCCGTAAAAACAATTTGTGTGTGTGTTAAAAGCGTGTTTTCAGGAAAGACACCTACATAGATAACTTAAAATGAAAAGTCTTATAAAGTTTGGTCCAAATCGTTAGAGCTGTTTTCTAGAAATAAATTTACATGACATACAATAATTGCTAAATTAAAGTAATAATTGTAGGTGTTTTTTTTTTCATCTCTGAATATAACACATAAAACAATTCCCTCTGCTTTTCACTTTCCAAGAAATCCAATTTTTGGTGCAGTAGTTTTCCAAACCACTTTAAGATTAAAATTTTTACATTTTATGGAGATTATTTATGCCATTATGTTTTTTAAATGCTCATAGGCCTTATGACATATATGTAAAGTTTCTAAAATAATAAATAAATGTAAAAACATTTATTTTTTAGATACCTATGAAAGGTAATGGCAAAAAAATAAACAATGATTACTCGAAATTTTAGATATATTCCCTTGCTTCTTATTGTAATTCAATGAATCGCAATGAGAATAAAAAGTGCTCCTCACAAAAATTAACGTATCATGTCTTAATAGAAACAAAAAAAAATATTGTTCAATGGTTCTAGTCATAATTAAAGACATTCAAGTATCCACCGTTGCTCTCAATACAGAAGGATTCGCAAATATCTTGGTAAATTCCATCCCTTTTCAAAGGGAAAAAAAAGATATTTTTCAGTGGCAGAAAGGAAGGGAATAGAAGAGATTTAATCAATTATTTTTGCTTGGTTATATTTAAAAAGAAGATTCTTATTTCTTTTGTAACATTTTTAATCTAGTTTCATATGTCGTAACCAAATTATAAAAAAAAGTTTATTCTTGAACAAAAGAACTGAATGAAGATATTACGAAAACGAAGTATTCGAAATAAGCGAAGAAGAGATGGAAAATTTATTTATATATATGACCAGAATTTGTATACGAATATAATGGTATTGAAGTTTAATACTTTTATACATTTTTTACGGTTTATAAAACATTAACTTTTAAAAGCAAAAGGAAATATTTATAATCGCTTAATTGCAAAGTTTTTCTCTTTCAATATGACTTTTTTTGCTTTCAAAGTGTATATTTCTGGGATTCTTACAAAAATTAAAAGATTATGAAATGTTTAGAAAAATATTTCTAACTTGTTAAAAATATTCCCTTTTAATTAAATCAGTTACTTGACATTATTTAACTTATTTCAACTTTACTTTTAAAAAAACGAAGTTTTTGTAAACAACGAATTCGAAAATTTTGAATTATATCCGTATGTCTGTGAATGATATAAATAAAACCACTTTGAGCTAAGAGGATGAAATTTAGTAAATAAATTTAATGGAAAGCTACCAGATTTTTATCGAATTTTAAAGGAAATATATTTAGATCAAGCTTATCTTTCCGGTTATACAGTAGAAATTTACCACCCTTATTTTCCTTAAAAATCTTCTTTCGTCTTATTGAAAATCGCCTTTTCAATAAAATGTGAAACAAGTTCTTGATGTAATTGATGTAAAAATTATATATCTATACTGAGGAGCCTCTACGTACGATAAAAAAATAAAATACTCCATTTTGTGTTAGTATATCGGAAAATCATGGTATATAATACAAAATTATGCTTAACATTTTATGAAAAATTGGTTTTAAAAATAAATCTATAAAATGGATGTTTCTCTGTGTGTCTCTTATGGCTTCCTAAACCATTCATCAGATTTCAATGAAACTTGGTCATCGTATTATCTTTTCAACTATATTAAAGATTTTGTTGCATAAATATATTTTCTATGTTTAATCAATGTTAAAAGAAAATATTTGAATCACATTTTCTTAGATTAAATTTGAAACTTCTGAACGAATATTGAATGAATCATGAGATACAATAAATGGTTTCTTTCGTTATCATTCTGAAACAACACCAGTTTTACAATTCTAAAATAATACACAAATCTAATATATAAAAATGAGCAACTCTTTTTTCGTATTATGTATAATGTCGTACCATTCATCCTATTTCGTTAAAACATTGCAAATTATTGATTGATGGCACTTAATATTATCTTTTTCAGCAGCAGCAACGTGCCAGGTACCAGTTAGTGTTATATAAAATTCGATAAAAAAATTAAGAACCTGTTTCACGTTGCTCAACAATTCAGTGAAAAATAAAGGAAAATTTCTTAGTTATATAAATATTTACAAATTATAAAACATATCATGTGTTAACAGAGGAACTTTTCGTATAATAATGAATGCTAACATCACACTTAATTTCCTATCCGACTCTGCACGCCTTATTAATTTTAAATAAGCACGCATGCATTTCGTCCATTACATGAAGCTTGTAAACATTCCTATATAATATCTTTCATAGATGGCGTTCCACGTAAGCGATCTTCCTGTGAGATATATTAAGCAATCTTTCGGTAGATGTAATCTACATTCCGAGCCCGGAAATTCAACGAACTTTTCTAGACTAATCAATCTAAAACATTCATAATCAAATATGTTGATTTTTGAACTTATTTCTTTTAATTAAAAAGAGTTAAACGTCATCTTCATCAGAAGAAATTTTATATATTTTTATATTTTCTTCAGCATCTGTTCATTTTTGTTATTTGTGATCACAAATTTAAGAGCCATGATAATAGAGAGACGTCGTATCTTCAATTGAAAAAACATTAGGGCATCTAAGATAGAAATATTACTTGGTGAATAAATCGGAGTATATTACCTTCCTGGGTGACTTTTAAAAGAAATAGGTGCGTATTTGTCTTGCACCTTAAATGAAAATCACAGAAAGTTCAGTTGGTGCATAAAATAAAAAATAAAGCCAACATTAAAATAAACATGCTAATAAATTAAATTAAAAAATAATGCATTCAGAAAGGAAATTTAAAAGATTAGCAGACAAAAATTAAATAATCGCTATTTCAAATAATTATTTATTATTTGAAATAATTATCGTATAACAACATTCTAAACGTAAGTTATTAGGAATTTAATATAAAAAACAAATTCTGAAACACATTAAAAATAAAGTTATTTAATAAATATTTCTTGTTCAAACATGTTAACACTTCGTTATTTAAAAAAAGAAATTATTTTTGAAAAAATAATTAATTGAATAAATAAACTGAATTAAAATCATAATCAATGGCATGGTTTTATGTAACACAATGATTTTCATTTTCTTATAAACAATTTTAAAAGGTCATTTAATTGATAAACGAAGCACATCTGCATGAAAAAGATTTTAACCTTGTTTATTTCGATAATATATGTTAAATAAACATAATGTGTTTTAAATTCTTCATTAGTATATTGATTAATGTTCATGTACATATCAGTTGATTTCCTTTTAAAAAAATGTTTTCGTATCTTTAAAAATTAACTGTTAATGTCTTTGAACAATTGCATTATTTTAATAAAGAAATTTTAATTAAATAGCTAATATTTTATATTTAATTCAATATTTTTAATTCAGATTCTGACCTCAACGTTAGTTTATTTTATATTAAATTCATAATAATCTATACTTACTGTAACATTATGCAATCAATATTAATATTCTATATTTCAAATAATTATTTATAATTCTAAATTTAAAAAATGATAAGCATATATCTGATTGATAATTATTTTCCAATATCTCTGAGCGTTTTGAAATTTGATGAATCTTCCATTTCATTAGATTTTGAAAATATAATCAGTAAAATTGTAGGAGGAAATGGAGCCCATGTCCTTTAATTGCTGTCGAAAAAAGAGTTTAATATAAACTGAGCAACAGAAAAAAATGCACTTAATTCCTTTTAGCAAGTTTCTGACTCTTTTAAAGTATATAATAAAACAACATTTTCAGTAGCTTAAGTATTCAAGCAAATAACATGAAACACATATTTAGTCTGTAATTTAAAAACTTCTTTGATACAAAAGAGTCCGTAATCATTCATTTTCCAGAAAAAAATAATCATATCCCTGATTTGATTCATAATTAATCAAACCAAATTATTCTAATGAGATTAACCCTATTTATTTTAACGTGAATTATTAATACTTCTTTCTTTATATTCATGATATATTTTTAATCCTCTTGAATACCTTAATTTTTATAATTGTTGTTTTATGCATACTGTACATTATCCTGTTGCTTAATCCATCGATGGATCATTCAATGTACTACAGAATATTTTTCATACTATTTTTTATCAATTCTTGTTATATTATATGTATTCCTATATTTTTCATTTATATATATCTTTCCAATTGATTGCAAAGGAATTTTCTATTGTTTTAAATAAAATCCATCAGAAATGGGCCATATGAGCTTTAGAAACGTAGGTGCGGTGTAGTGTTAACTGTTAAGCCTGTAATTTGAAATGTATAAAATTGCTCACCTCATGAAGAAAACAATTTTATAAAAAGAATTAATTTTAAGTTATAACAAAATGAAATATTTAAAATGGAAAAATAATAAATAATTTTAATAAATTTAGAATATTATGAACTCTTTTCTGTTGTATTTGCTCGAAATCGCATTCTTCGTTTCAAAATCACTAAAAGTGTCTTCGGGAACATTAGCTGCTTTAGTTTGGTTTATATTGACATACCATTTTAAAGAAACATTGGGAGTATTTTGAAAAGGACCTCGTCATTTTGAATCATGGTCTGATGACGAAGATAACTGAGCTGGCATCCCTCTCCTTCCTCGCCACCCCAGCTGGAGTACGTTTGACTCCGTCTGATTTAACGTGAAACAGACCCTCTTACACAGTGGCTCTTTGGTGGAACTTGGTCTTGAATCTGAAACCCTCAGGTTCCGATGCCGAGACTTTACCACCAGGCCCTCGCAATGCTTTGTTAGTGTTACTGACATGCATGTTACAATATTACCTTGATTAAGCATATTCTATTTATGGTTTTTCAATGAAATAATTTTTTTTAAATTAATATTTATAAAAATGTATTACAGATATAATTCTAGAGATCATGGCCCCAATTTATAATGTCCTTTATTCCAATAGCATTCTTCGCAAATATAATGATCTAATATAATGGTCAATAATGTGCGTACATGAAAAGATTTGTGAGTTGAAGCACTCTTATGTTGCAATAATATTTCTGACAAATCTCATAGTGAAACAAACTTCTCCAAATGATGAGAAATTGGCCCAGATAAAATAGCAGCATGCTTAGGAGATATTAAGGATCATCGATGGATTTCCCAATTAAACTATTCCGCCACATAAATTCTCTGGTTAAAGCATTTGGAGTTTATTTGGTTGAATGTTACCAGAATTTCCTAGTAATCCAAGATACATATCCTTTATTTTTACTTTCCGACTTGTGTAGAGGTTTTTCAGAAAATTTCCTACTCTAGTCTTCTTTTCCTTCTTTCCTTCCTTTCCTCGAATCTTAATGTTCAGTAGTTTGTATGGAATATACTTAAATTAAACGAAATTCTATTTCTCGATTATTAGAATTGCTTTTGGTAAAATTGGTTTTTATTTAAGATTACCCTGTAAATAATTTTTGCATATTAATTGATTTTATTTTAAATATAATAAGCAATTATAGATTCTAATTTTTGATAGATCAATTTTTATTCTCACTTAAACTATTGAAATAAAATATTGTCAGTTTAATTATAAAAGACAGTAAATAGTTTTAATTTTGATAAGTTAAATAATTTAATATTTAAAACTATTTTTTTATTTCATAAAATATTTCTATTTAGTCAAATTAAATATGGTGACAATATAGCTCATAAAATATCAAATATAGTAAAAAAAATCATTAAATATTTATTGTAGAATTCCAAAGTCTTAAGTGAAGAAATATCATCAAATTTCTTTATCTGAATATAAGTGAATCATCATTGAGAATTCTGAAAACTTTTTTTTCTTATATGACCTATGGTAAATATATTTATCGTTTAAGTAATTATTTGTAAGTGTAATATCACTCCTGCATTCATGAGTTAATAAGTAAAAATGCAAAATGTCGCTATTTTCTTGGTTTCTGAGACTCGTTTATCATAATATCTCTTCCTCTCTTCAAAAAAAAAATTCTGGAGATTTCTTGTAATTATAGCTTATAAAAGTTTAAATGAAGTAACTAAAATATAAAATATTTTAAAATTAGAAAATTAAAATCATTTTAAAATATTTAAAAATAAAACAAATATTTCTTCTAAGTAAACAATTAAATATTGAAATTCTTTATAATTAGTAATATTCATGGTAATTTGTTGCTAAAACTATAAACATAATTTATCATTGTTATAATGAATGATTTCAATTTTAATACGACCCCTTAGGAATTCTCACGTGATCTTGAGATTCAGTGTCGAAAATTTTGATCTAACAATACTCAAAAATTGATCTTTTCAGTTTGTTTAAAATGTTGGTGTAGCAAGAATATTTTACTAAATGTTGTTTATACATCAGAATACAATACAATAAAAATGCTAGTTTAGCATATTTTTTTTTCTGGGCTGAATTAACATATTCAAATATTTTAGATTTATTTGAACCTATAAGGTTACAGTTATAAACTTATGAACTTTCTTAACTTATGTAGTACATACAATTGTCCACGCTTTCAATGATTATTTGATATTATATGATGGGAACGTTCGTGTTTTAATTCATAGTGTCTTTCTTTTTTATACATTTCACGTTAAAAGCAGGCTAATATTGCCTTCAAGCATGAATAATTTATTCAAACATTCAAAACTTCGTTCTCAAATATTTGCTCTTTTAAAACGTGTTTACATTTTTTTAGTGTTTTTATAATTTAATTAAAACTTAATACATTATATAAAAATAATTTTAAAAATTAATCAATGTAATGATTTTAGTCATTTTTTTCCTTACGTAGCCGTAGTAGTTTTTTATTGTGATATGTTAATCATTGTTATGAAATAACTCACTTTTTCTATTAAAGAATGACAAACCTTGATGATGTTTTTATTCGTGCAACTTTAAACCGCGAACTATTATTTAAAAATATTAATTAAACGTCTATCATTTTATGCTATATTTTACTTTAAAAGCTTTTATCATTGATTTGAGGACAAATGATAAATCTTATTCATTTTTTTCCAGCATAAAATAAATTGCCCAATATCTTTAAATTATAGTATTTTTTATAATATTTAAAAAAAAGTTGTTTAAATTTAAAGCAATAAACAACACTAGCAAATAAAATTTTATACCAATGCATGGAATTCAATGAACATGAAGCATTTAGAAAATTCCGTTCACTTTTCTAGAATCAAGAAATATATAATTAGGTCATTACAGCTTGCTGTTGAATCTTTATTGATACATTCATGGTATAAAGTTTTGGATGGAATGTAAAAAAAAAAATTATCTTATGTATGCATGAAATCTAATTTTACATTTTAAATCCATTATTGCTTATATAAATTAATGCCAAAACGTATTAACTTTTCAGTGTCTAATTTTAGATTGCAGTATTCTCTTAGAGAAAACTTATTAACTTTCTTAGAAAAAAAGTAGAATAGAAATTCTATCTTTATTTACAGTTATGAGCACATCTGGGAATTGCCTAATTTTTAGTATGTTACTTTTAAATATTTGAGTATAGATATAAATATAGGTTTACTACTCTTTGTGTTATCCTCATAAATTTTATTAAAAAATTTTCTGGTAATATTTTTTAGTGTTTTTTAATCTTAACTGTATAAAGAATAGTCAAGGGCATTCTTTACAAGCAAGTAACTAGATTATTCTGATAATATAATTCTGAAAATTGATGATGCGGTATTTTCTTGAGAAAATTATCAGGAACAAAGAAGAAGGCTTGAGGGAAACTTGTTAAAGAAGCCATGATTAAACTCTTTTTATTCGATCCTTTGAAATAAATCCTTTCATCGTAAATGTAGCTTAAAGGAGTGGGAAAGTGCAATCTTCTGCCCCACGTTACTAATTATTCCAGTTTAGTAAAATTTACAGCGAATAAAAAATGGCATTTCTCTTTAGGCTATAAAATACAATCTCATCGTTTATTTCTCAGGAAGTTGGATTTGCTTTATTTGTTTTAGTGGCACAACCCATAAAGAAGTTTTGTTAATGCTCATTCATCTCGAATAAAGTATTGCTAAAATTTCTTTCAATTCAAGAAATCAAAAAAAAAATTATGCATTGTTAAGCAAGAGTTTCATAGCTGGTTTTTTTATAATTGAAATCATTTATTAAAGAAGTAAAGAAATGTTTAATTCCAAGTGGGCAACTAAAAGTACGGGATGTAGCAAAGAAATTCGCGCAAAATTATTGCATCAGAAGCAAATTAATTTGTTTTTAATTTGCATGTTCATTTCTTTGTGTCTGCCTTTTTAATTATATAACATTTTATAATATATGACTTGATTTATAAATTATTTTGGGTCGAATTTTGTTATAATATCATGCAAAATATCAGCTGCATTCGCGTTCTTTGAGTAAGATAACGGCATCGTAAAATTGGTCATTTACTTAATGCCCTCGAAACTCGAAAACTTGGAGCAATCTGAAGTTTCAAAGAGCTTGGCAATGATGGTCGGCATCTAGGAGTCGACCAAAACGTACTGTGAACATTTTCAAGAAACATAAGGCGATCTGAAAGCAGGTACAACGAAATCTGATGGTTTCCGTGAAAAAGATTACTAGTTAAACGAAAATAAGTGACCTATCAGCGCGGGTAAGGGTAAAAACAAAGATTGATTTGAAGCCTTACAATTTCTAAGAAATTCAGTTTATCACAGAAGAAAACCCACTTTTGTGACCCTAAAGATGTCGACAACTTTTGAAGTGGGCAGTAAATCAGCTCTAGAGGGGGATCCTTTTCAATGATAAAAAGTTTTTCTAGATAGCTAATAAAAAGCTAATTTATAGTACTATATGATCGGGTCTGTTGACGCTCCAAACATCTTGGCAACCGATGAACATTCCCGTCATTCAAAGTCGATCATGCTCTGGGTCGTAATTTTCTCAAATGGCAAAAACATCACTGGTTTTTCTAGATGTGAGAATTAAAATAAAACAGAAAGTATATCGGCGAAAAATTCTGGAAGCTGTTGTTCTTCCTTGGGCCAAAAAGAATTTCGACAATGTAAACCGAACATTTCAACAAGTCTCCGCTCCCACCCAAAAGACCATAACTACACAAGAATGATGAAAGGCACATTTTAATGACGTGGTATTATCTGGAGATTAGCTATCTTACTCTCCTAATATCAATCCTATGGATTACAAATCCATTTTGAAATCTAGAGGTACGGTCCATTTTGGAATCTAGAGATACGATCCATTTTGGAATCTAGAGATACGATCCATTTTGAATCTAGAGGGTGAACTCAACCACACAAAAGTTTGGACTTTTTAAACAATCTTTTCGGTGGGAAGGGAATAGATAGAAAGGTAAAAGAGTTGAGGCACATTGCTGAAAATTTCAATAAGCGTTTGCTTCTCCGCATAAAGAAAACTTTAAAACCAATTAAATTTATTTATTAGTATAAGCCTACTCTTATTATTATCTGTCATGTTTTATTAATTTATTTTTAATTAAGTTATATTAAAAATAGTTTATCCCGGGATTTTTTGTTCTGTGAATCGGTAAACTTCTCACTATGTGTAATGTTAAAAGAATCGTGAATAGATTGGATCACATGGGATTGGATTGTGACACATCGGAATAATTTGCATTTACACATTGCAAAAGAAACGATATCAATAATACATAAACGCTGAAATTAGTTCAGTATTTTAAAGTAACAGAATTTTTATTTGTAACATATTAGAAAATTCTATGGAATGTTTAAAAAGGAAATTTTTGAAAAATATTCTATTACATTTGAAATTCATATGATGTCGCGTTATAAATCGCCAACAGCAAAACTACAGTTTAATGCATATTATTAAATGACGAAAGAAATATTTATCCTGTTAGTGTGTAAATCTTTTTTAATTGTTATTTAATTTTTGATACATTTATTATTGTGATTTATGAACAGTAATAAGAGAGGTAACTAAATATAGATAGTTACTGGAAATAAAATTTCCGTGCGAACGCCACTTTGCACTTTTTAAACTATCTTTATACACAAGAAAAATAATGTGAATCTTTTCTAGTGTTCTTAATTTTTGTAATATAATTTGGAAGTACAGTATGTATATATAGATGTGATGTGAGCTGTATTCATGCTATATAGATCTCTAAATAAAGTATAATTTATGTAGAGAATAAAAAATAAATAGTTACAGAAAAAGGAAAAATACTTGTAGTTAAGAAAGAAAAGGATATGAATAAAATATATATCTAAAAGAAATATTTCCTTGTCTCAATTTCTTTAACTTTTTGGATAAAGAAAAAAAATTTAACCTACCTCTTTTACTTTTATCTTCATAACCATATAAATAAACGAATACCGTAACCATCAAAAATTTGACTTACAGATTTTTATGAAATTCCATATTTTGACCAAGAAAAACCACTTTTGGAACTGTCGCTAGGCACGATAATTCAAAAGCGGAATAAGTTAGAAGAATGAAATTTTTAAAAAATACTATGCACCAAAATACAATACATGCAATAAATTTTGTATATAAATCAGTTGATAAGAAGATTCCTTGTCTGTACCACATGGATAAAATAGGACACAATTGGACAAACTAAATGGATGATATTTAATTTTAGAACCATACATATATAATAAAAGCTTTGACTACGAAGCTAAAGGTTTTCATTCTTTTGACGATATATCGCTAGCTCAAATAATAAAATAAAGAATTGATGTTCAGCTGGTGAATTTCACATAAAAATTTTGAATTTGAGCCAGGAATTTATCCAGTAATATTTCGGTGAAAGTAGTCCGACATGGTGTATAATAACATTCATTCTAAAGAAAACATTTTTAATCATATATATAGGAGAACACAACTGAAGCGTATTTTATCATATAATTTGCAAAAACCGATAGATATACATCTATTACAGATTGTTTAATTAATGGCTAAATATTAATTTTAAAACAATATGGATGTCACACGCTCTTATTGCATTATGACAGCGATCAGATATATTGTATGTACATTTCGTTTTTTCAGTCTCCGGCTAGCCCTGGAATTTTGTAGAAATATCTCTAGGTTATCTAAGAGATATTGCTGTAACTCTTGTATTTCCCGAGTAGTTCCTTTTTCTTGTAAAAATCTCAGTAATCATTGGCCGTCAGTAAGAATATTTATAAATATCTCCATTCATCGATTATATTCACTTTGCAGGAAAGCAATAATTACAAATTCGTTACAATAATTGGAACAAAGCTATTCCCATTTATATTCTAAATCTGTTCATATCTACATTAAATTAGAATATTTATAATTAAAATATGTAGTCTTACTTGCAGTACTGAAAAAAATTGCAGTTTTGCATCAAATTTTGGGTTGATCTCTCAAAATCAAACGAGCAAAAATCCTGATTTATAAAATATATGCTTTAGATCTTCCTATTTAAGATACCATTTTATCTGGAATTTTTTTCTCGGTATGGAATGTTTAAATAAAATAAATCATGGGTAAATAAACTATTCTATATTGAAAAATCGACGTCTGTAATAAAAGTCATATAAAATTGTTGGTAAAGAAAATTATAAGCATAAATCAATTTTTTTTATGAACCTTACTACTTTTTTACCAAGAAGACGATATTTTTACTAACAAATAATCATTCCAAATAATAACAAAAATTATTTCTAATATTTGAATTTAAAACATTTGATATGAAAAATTAATTATTTGTAATGAAATATTTCTAACATCTTGCCATGCCGGATATCATATGAAAAAGTTTTACTACAGCTAATGAGTTAAACAATGCCAACGACACATTCTCCATATACCTTGAATTCAACAACATAAATAATGTTTGAAAACAATTTGAAAACTATTTGACGTATTAGAGCAGATTCTAAATTGCTGAAAGATTTGAGAAATTGCTGACTTTAATAAAGACAGGAAAATTTCATGAAATATGCTGTGCATGTAAGTTTGACATCCATTTTGGAAATTAAAAAAATTGTCAAAATGGACAAAAGAAGTTTTCTGTTTAACATAAAACTGAGGCTTGATATTTGTAATAAATTTAAGTGCATTTAGAACAAAAATTAGTTTTTGTACTCTATTTATAAATTATTTTATTTTAAGATGGCATACATATTAAAATTTGCAATTCAGACAATAAAATTATTAGCCATTTTTCACCTCTACATTTATGACAAATAAAGTTTTAACCTGCAGTCTAGGCTAATAAGAAAAGAATATTCTCGCTCTTCAATAGACTTTATTTTTATTTCTACGAAAATCTATTCTTTCGAAAGGTAAAATTCGAAAGAAGAAAGTAAAAAAGTAACTCAATAAATTAAATTTTGTTGCTTAGAAATGGCAGCCATTGCCTTCCTTTTAGTGGGCTGAGTTGCCTGCACTTTCTGCAAGCCCATTTGTGTGCATGAAAGAAATATCAGGCTTCTTTTTATAAAAATTCGAATCTCGTAAAGTTCTTTAAATATTCTATCAGTGTGGGGAAAACATTCTTGAAATTATAAATTTCCTTGAAATTTTAATGTTTTTTATTCCTTTCATGTTAATAGATCTACTACAATTTTCATATCTTTGAAATGTTTATTTTTAATATTTCATCAGGCTCAAGCCTTTCTTCAGAAAAGTTATTGTTACTTTTTTAATAATATCATTTAAGATTTCTTATTGTTAAATTTTTTTATTTCCTCTATACTTTAATAATTTCTATCGAAACCTTTATTAATTTAATTTTTCTAATATTGAATTACATGATTTATTTACATGAATACAAAAAAATCTACAAAAAAATAAATAATAATAATGTTATTGAAAAATATAGGCAATAATTTGTAATTTTTCATAGATTTTAATGCAAAATAAGTAAAAGTTTCATAATCATTGAAAACAGTCACCAGCTATAAAATAGACGGCATCTTTAAATTTTAATTTTTTCAACGTGGTTACTTAGGTGATTTTGTCCTATATATATTCAGTCAGAAAAATATGTTTGCTTTTGCCTTTTACTCTTTATTAATCTTTTTTTCTTGTCTTTTTTCAAAAAGGTGGTTGCCTGTGTAATTTTTGGTTTCGACGCATATTATAACATCGATATTTTTACAAAATGCTAAAATTCTTTTTTTTTTAATTTATGGAACAAAGGGTAAATCTGCAAAACATCAATAAGGTCGACTCTCCGCCGTCAACGAGAGTGGTTGTGCTTTCTCTCCTCTCTTCAACGAGCGTACTTCGGTCACGGATCATCTTTCTTAGCGAACTTCAGACCGCGAGCTATTCTCAGTTAGTTTTCCTTTATACATCTTAACAGTGAATTCAGTGTTTTGCTCAGAATTTTAAGCCAGCTACAAGACCATTACAAGCCCAGTACTTCAGAGATTTTGTATGAGGCAATCGAGGTCACATCTAGAAGAGATATTGAATTTTCTCGTACCTATTGGTGTTCAAAGATGTTAGGCTAAGACCTCTCCAGGCAAATGGGGTAAGTGTTCTCTAAATATCTTGAACTTTTAGTGTGTGTCATGCAGTATAGGTACATATATAAAATTTAATTACAAATCCTATAGTCGTTTTTGGAAATGTTTAAATGTTTTTAAATGTTTAATACTTTGCCCACCTACTTTCTGATTTTATTCTATTGTCTGATCAATATATCTTAAACATACCTTCTTGTTCCCAACCTCCTTTAACTCCCATAAATTTTATCTTAATTAATCATATTGAAAAATATAAGAGAATTCATGGGTCCAAATCAAAACACCCTCTATTCATTACAGTTATGTCATTGCTTAGTTTCAAATAATTCTATTAATCATTGTCTCTCTTCAATACCAGTATAATTAGAATATTCCGATAAGCTGAATATACGCCTTAATAACCTCTTTGATAAATATTTTATTATTATAACTCCTTCATCGCATTTATTAGTAAGAGATTGCAATCAAGTAAAGTTGAACTCGGTTCACTTATCTTTTTATGTAATTTTAATGAATTTTGTTTTATGTTTTAAGTTACAATTTTTAAAGTTTTTCCTCGTCCCCATCGTAGAGAGGAAATTCTATGATGGATTTTAACATATTTAGCTTGCAATAGAAACAAATATAAATAGCTCTTCTAAACTTCCTTGTAAACGCAGTGTCAACCAATGTCCACTCCTCACTGGGAGGGGAGAAGAAAAGGGGAAAGAGGACAGGGGAAGGAAAAGGGGGGAATGTGTCTTAAGGGCCATGCAGGTGTTATCTGGTTATTACTTGCGACAGAGGAGTTCGCTCTCCTTAAGCTAAATTGCGCAGGGGACGCTACCACGCTGTTTACGGCTTCCTTTTTGTTCGTTGTATTTTAGGGGGAGAGGGGTGATGATTCCTCCGTAACATTACCGACAAGTGAAAGAAAATACGGGTCATATAATATTCTTTTTCTTCTATTCCCTCGCCTCTCAACACACCCGTTTTTCTTTCTTTTGTTATATTTTTTTTTTCTCTCTTCTATTTTAAATCTGTCTCTGGTCATTGAAGTGCTATACTGGCTCTGTTGCTTGCCAACGGTTTCTTATACCTCAAACGCTTTTATCTCACTAGGAAGGAAAGAAAAAGGAGAAGGGGAAAGTTAACGGTAAAATATCCAATAAGGCGATAATTAAAATCACTTAATATTTCTTGCTTTTTTTTTCTTTTCTAAAATTTTGTTTTTATTTTCCATTCTTTTCCGAGGTGTTTACAAGCTATTCTTGGCAGCAGTAAATTCTCCAAATAAAGAGGGATAACCTATAAAATATATATTTGCTCGTTTCCACTGCGTAAGATGAAAAAAAAAAAATTAGGGAAAAAGGGGGGGAATATTCCGCACATTCGCACATCATTGGTTACATAATAGTCGCACTAAGGTTCATAGACCTCTATTGCATGGCACACACTTGGTCGGATAAAAGGGGAATAACTGCCCCTGTAGCCTCTCTGAATAGATTTGCATCAATTATTTACCTAGCCCTTTTTATTTATTCTTTATACTTCAAAATACATATAGTTCAAACAAAAATGGAAGTTATAATAGATGAGTTACCTCCTAAGACATCAGATCCACCGCCTGGAGCAGATATCGATTTACTACCACTTAGAAGAACTAAATCATCTACCTCTATACCTTCAACATCAAAAATTATAAACGATACCCCAATCGGCGATAAGAACACACCAATAAAAGAACTTTGTAAGAGACTCCGAGATTTAATCAACAGCCGCCCATCAGATGGCATGAGATCTCATTTACCAGTTTCTATTAAAATGGAAGCTAACCAAATCTTAGACCTTCTGCAAGACAAAATTTTAATAGTCAATAAGAAGGGAAAAGGCCTTGAAGTAGCCATCCAGGCAACATCTTCCCAAACACATATAAAGGAAAAGGAGGAAAGTAAAGCTAAGGAAAAATTACCTCGATATAAGCAGTCATCGACAAATGCTGTAATGAAGCCCTCCTACGCAGAGGTGATTAACCTAAAAAAACAGAAAAAGAAACCAACAATGCTCCTCTATCCAACAGAAGAAAATGACAAAAATGTCGAATCAATTCTAAGAGAAGAATTGAAGGAGGAAGGGGCCAATTTCAAGATTAGGGCGGTCAGGAAACTACAAAATAAAGGGCTGGCTATCGTATGTGATAAGGAGCAGGAATTCAACGAACTGAAGAGGACAATCGAGTCTAATGATGTTCTTAAAAAGAATTTATCTTTAAGAATGCCAGGGAAAAGACTCCCAAGCCTAATCATTTACGACCTGCCCAATGACACTTCAAATAAAGATGTCCAAATGGCACTGAAATCCTACACAAATATGCAGGAAGACCTCCGACTCAGATTCAAAATGAAAGGTCGCAGGGAGGGAACAAGCCATTGGATTCTAGAAACTCCCGGTGAGGCTCTCCACAAGCTGAAACAACTAAAAAAGGTCCCTATAAGCTGGTCCATGTACCAGATTAAGGAATTCTTTCATATCAAGAGGTGCTCGACCTGTCAAGCCTATGGTCACACAGCCTTTTCAAAGGAGTGCAAATTCACTACGCCATTTTGTGGTTGCTGCGGCCATAGACACCACAGTAGAAGTTGCAGAAGTGAGGATTCCCACTGCATAAACTGTTCCGAAAGCAACAGACTCAGAGGTACTAATCTCAGCGTACGGCACAGAGCCATTGACAATCAATGCCCCTGCTACCAAAAAGAAGTAGCAGCTTATAAAAAATCAAGGGATTATTTTTAGTATGGACCTTAATTTTGAAATTTCTTCTCTTCCCTCTAACATAGCGCCATCAGTGACTCTCGATTTACTTAATTCGCATAAAAACCTCTTCTTTGATCAGAATCATTTTTGGCCGCTTCTTCAAAAAGTATCAAATTGTTTAACAATTATCCAGATTAATCTTGCCAAATCCAAAGTAGCTACAACCTCACTTGTACAAACAGCTCAAACAATCTCTCCTGACATCTTCCTTGTACAAGAACCGTATGTAAAAAATGGGAAAATAGAAGGTCTTCCTCGCCAGTGGAGAAGTTGGTTATCAGGAAATGGAAAGGCAGGCATTATCCTCTTACCTTCCTGCAGTTCTCCAATATTCCTTGCTTCTGACGAGAACACAGTTATAGTCAAAATTCCCAACAGAGATAATCCTTTAACTCTTATTTCGGCATATTCTTCTCCAGCTGCGAATATAGAAGAAACGATCAAAGAGCTTGAAGAAGCTCTCACAAAATTACAGAATGAAAACCTAATCATAGGTGCTGACATGAATGCTCACAGTATCCGATGGGGTTACCATGCAAATAACAATAGAGGATACCAATTGGAAAAATTTTTAGCGGAAAAAAACCTCCATCTTCTAAACTCTCCAGACGCAGAACCCACTTTTCAACGCCATAATGCTGAAGGCTGGCCAGATCTAACTCTGGCTTCAAACTCTATCTTGGCTAACTTATGCAATTGGGAGGTAATGGAAGATGAATCGCTCAGTGATCATAAATTTATTAAAATTATCATCGATACAGAAATTTCTAAGCTTTCTTATCTTAGATTTAAAACAAAATTTGGGGGTCACAAGAAGTTCTGCAATCATTTCGGAAGAAAGCTTTTCAGATTAATGGAAATCATTCGGGAATCTTCAACAACTGATAGTCTGGACGCTGCTACAGAAAAACTTCAATTGGAAATACTTGACTCTTGTCTGCATTCATACAACATAAAGAAGATATCCACAGCACCCAATATTTCTTGGTGGAATCAAAATCTGGAAATAAAGAAAAAGGAACTAAATGCACTGAGGAGACGCGTGAAGAAGAGCGCAGGAGATATGAGAGAATATTACCAGAAAATTTATTCAAAGAAAAGAGCAATCTACAAAAAAGAAATACTTCAGGCAAAGAGAAGCGCTTGGAGAAAATTTTGCTCAAATGCAAGTTCCCCTTATGGAGCTCCTTATAATTCAACTAAGATTGCTCAACCACCCTCAGTAATTTTCAACTTATTGGAAAATCCACTTACAGGAAATGCTAAGGACTTTGCAAGTACAATCCTACAACAGCTTTATCCCGAGACGGTAGAAGAAGAAACAAATTTCCATTCAATACCTTGTGAGGTTGAAGAAGCCTTTACTAAAACAGAAATTGGAAATATTATCAAAAAACTTCCTAAAAACAAGGCCCCAGGCTACGATGGTATTGATTCTATAGTTATTGCAATCATCCACAGTAACTTTCCAGAATTATTAACATTGTACATGAACAAATGCCTTGAACTAAAAAAATTCCCTACTTCCTTTAAAACGGGATTAATTGTTCTCTTTCACAAAAAAGGAAAAGAAAAAAACCGATTGAAGTCCTATAGACCTATTTCCCTCCTTCCGACTTTGGGAAAACTATTAGAAAAATTATTACTTCAAAGAGTTAACTTTACTCTTAATTCTCAGCAAGTGTTACACCCTCACCAGTTCGGCTTCACAGCTGGGAAATCAATAAACCATGCTCTTCGAAAATTACTTGACGTCATCGAAGAAGCCAAGGAAAGAGAACATTACGTCATAGTTATCTCATTAGACATCAAAGGCGCTTTTGACAACTTAAAATATAACATTATAAGAAAAAGATTCAGTAAACTGCATACGAGAACTAATACATCAGAAACCTTAGTTGACATCCTTTCCAATCGCAAAGTGGCGATACAAACGAGTGACGGAGCAGCGGTATGGAAGCAAACACAAGGCTGCCCCCAAGGATCTTGTACATCTCCTCTGTTTTGGAACATAGTAGCAGATGAAATTTTAAAAACAACTTGGCCAAGAGAGATTCATTTACAAGCATATGCGGACGATTTCGCATTTGTCATCAGCGGGAGAACTCGGCGAGAACTGGAAATGTATGCAAACTTAGCACTCAAAACTTTTAAAATATGGACCGATAAAAATCGATTTGAAATTTCAATAGAAAAATCACAATATTTACTAATAGGGAAATTGTCTAGGGGACCAACTGTTCGTTGGAACAACCAGTCTATTAAACGAACATCATCTCTCAAATACTTGGGAGTAATATTAGATGAAAAGTTAAACTGGATTTCCCACATACAAGAACAAGGCTCTAAGGCCATAAGCCAGTATCAACAACTTTGCCGCATAGCAGGTCCCCACTGGGGACTACAACAAAGATTCAGAAGGACCCTATACCAAGCAGTCACAGAGAGGATGCTCCTACATGGTGTAAATGCTTGGTCCCTTTCATCTTCTCCTAGATTGGAAAGAAAATTAGCATCTATTCAAAGGATCTTCCTCCTATATATAACTGGATCATACCGCACAACCCCGACTGCAGCTTTACAGGTCATTACCGGCATTATGCCACTTCACCTGAAAGCTCAACAAGAAGCCCTCTTCATCAATATCACATCCTTAAAGAAAGAAATAGAATTTGAAGGTGAAACATATTACCCAAGAGAATTTGAAGAAAAAGTCAGGAATATTACCATCCACCCTTCTTTGTTTGAGATAGGGGCACAAATTTCAACAACAGAGCCCTTCGAAGAGGATAACAGGTTAACATTCTACTCAGATGGGTCCAAAACAGAGCTGGGAACAGGGTGTTCCTATTGCGCATTCGAAAATGGCAGAAAAGTTCTTGAATGGAAAGGAAAACTGGAGGAATTCCACACTGTGTTTCAAGCCGAATTGCTTGGACTGAAAAGGGCCATCATCCGAGCTAGTGAAGAAAACGAGACAATAAAAATCTGGACAGACAGTCTTTCAAGTTTGCTAGCAGTACAAGATCCCCATTCCCCTCATCAACTCGCCCGTGACATTCAGTTCCTTCTCCTCCAGAACTCAAACATCCTCTTAAGATGGATCAAAGCCCATGCCGGTTATCGGGGTAATGAAGAAGCTGATATTCTTGCAAAAGCAGCTATTATTGAAGGTGTTCCATTGGAAGTCCCAAAGCCCCGATGTCATCTTAAAAAGCAACTGCAGAAAATATTTATACGAAAATGGCAAAATCTTTGGGATAATGGAAACACGGGTCGTTCTGTTTTTAAAGTCATCAAAACAGTAAAATTGCAACCACTCTCCTGGACTCGTGAGGAAATCCTGTTTGTTACTGGACATGGACCTTTCCCGTCTTTTCTTCACCGCTTTCATCTATCAGCAAATGATTACTGCTCTTGTGGAGAAATCGGAGATCCCATTCACTATGCGACTTCTTGCCCTTTTACTCTTTCATGGCACCTCAGAAAACCCTCATCATCGCTAGAAAGTCTGTGGTACAAAAGAGTCCTTAGTAATTCATCATCCAAAAGTAGAATCATAAACATGATTAGATTCCTAATTGATCAGGGAGATCTGCTTCAATTAGAGTAACTCTACTATTTTCTTAGGACACCATTTTAATACAGCTCGTACTTTATCTATAACTTAATTTTCATCCCCCTCTCAATATTTTAACTCTTTTGTGCATTCATACTGTATATTACTATGCTCATTCATCCAGTTTCTTGAGCTCAAGAAGTTCAGTCTAGCATTTATCATCACTTGCTATGTTGTATTTTTATGTATTTAGTCATTTTTCTGTATCTTTCAAATTCATTGTAGTGTACTTTTTTTTTTTTTTGTTGTTTTTTTTGTTTAATAAAGTCCACCTACATCTATACCAAACCGGAAAGGGGCCCCATGAGCTCTAGAAACGGAGGTGTGGTGTGGTGTTAAGTGTTAAAACATCAATAATCATTTTTTGTTTATTTAAGATATAAAAGGCATAATAAAATGATTTTATATGTAAGAATTATATAATTGAAATTATTTGCAATTAACCCATTCAGAAAACTACCTGGTTGTAAATCGTAGCTAATACTCTCAAACAATTAGCACTATACTATTTTTAAATATATATATAAAATAAAGAAGAAAATTAAGTTTTTTATTAATTAGCCGAATTACTATTTTCAATTATTTATTTATCCCAAAGAATCTAATTTCCAGGGAAAGGATTTTATATCGGCTCATATATAAATATAGATAGGTAATTATATGGATGATGATAAATTCTTACTAAAAGCAAACCTCGTTTAAATAAATATTAATATTATTTAAATCCAGAAAATTGGAACCAAACATAAACAATCACCTTTAATCTCAAGAGATAGAACATTCTATAAATAATAAAATTTTAATCATATGCTATTAACTGCACTTTTGGGATCACAAATTCATTACCTTTACCCGACCAGAGGCAGGTGAAAAAATCTAAATAACAGATCACCGCAACAGCAAAAAAGGAAACTAAAGTTGAACACTGAGGTCACAGTACTACCAACACCACAGGAGGTAAAGGTAATAGTTATTAATAAAAAAATAACCGCAAATAGTATAAAAATAGCTGATAGTTATTCATAGTACCTTAAATGTACCTTTTTGTTATACAGCTACGCTTTATCTTAGGTTTTTATGAATGAACTAATTTTATTTATTCTTGAAGCCTAGAACCCTTAATCCCTGTAGGAACGTTATAATGAGCAACTATTTCACGAAAATATCTCTAATACTTTTGGTTCCTAAATTGCATCAAAAAATACTTCAATATATCCTCTTACTTTTAGGAAACGTAACAATAACAAGTGATAAAGTTCAGAAAAAGAAATAACTGTTTCATTGAAAATGGAATAAAGTCTTATGAGAAATATTGCCATTAGAAACTCTCTCGACTTGCGTGACTTTCTTTTAAGATTCTAGCAAAAGAAAAATGTTACCACTACATGCGCTTAAAGAAGTAAAAGAAATGGTAGACAGAAAATTGAAAGAGTACCATTTTTAACTATTTTTTCAAGCATAAAACATTTCATTTCTTTAAGACATCGTGATTTTACTTGGGGTTAATGATCAGCGTTTGTTGTTTGTAAGCTTTTTTGCTTAAGATATTCTTTCCTTACATGCAAAAAAATAACGAAGTAAGCAATTTCCATGCAACCGGGTTTGAAATTCAAAATCATCCTCCACTTTTAAAAACTGGAATACGCACTGTCAGTTTTGATTGTCAATACTTTAAAAAATATCTTTTGCATTAAATGGTAGGAATATTCCATAAAAAACATTGCTAATGCTTTATATTTTATAGAATATATCGTCTCAATAATTCACAAAGCTGAATATTTATTATATATTTTTATTTTGCTTTCAAATATTTATTTCAAGGAAATAAATGAAATTAAGGCATTTGTTCATGATCGACTTGCAATTTAAAAATAAAAATTTTATTTTCAGATTTACAAACTGTATCAAGAGGCAATTAAAAATTCTCTCCAGCAAAAAAGAGCAATGTGAAGTTTAAATAAATTAATGCTCCATTTGGAAAATAGGCAATAGTTAGAGGCGTCGTAATAAATGATTAAAGAACGAAAACTGCACCAGATTACATAGAAAACTGGATTTTTATCACCTTCTCCAATTTTCGTATTCTGTCACTGTGAGAATATTGGCACAAAATAACTTAAAGGTGTATCTGGCTATGTATAGAACCATAGAGTCAGATCTTGAGCAAAAATCTTCCAATTAAAAATACGAGTTTCACTACTATTGCAATGAAGTATATTTTTTCTATATTCTTAAAAGAAAAATATTTTTTCGAACAAAAATATCTGTCACGTTTAACTAAATTAATTCAAAATTTCGAAAATACTCGATGGTTATTGATATTGTAAGAAATGTTTAAATGTCGAAAACTGCACCTAAGCTGATATCATCCCCTTATGTTTTCAGCATTTCACCATCAGGAGAATATTTGGCACTCATCAATATTAATGTGTACGAGGCTACATGTATGGCCATTGAGTAAACACCTTCAGACTAAGAATATATTATTATATAAATAAGCCTTAACAACTCCTAAAAAATGTGAATGTAGAATAATGCGCTTTAAAAATCCATCCTATCTTTCTAAATCATCTCAACTCCTAAAAACATGGATACACTGCAGAATCATTCCTTACTTCTAATGGTTTTGAAAATAGTTTACGTCATTCATTAAAAAAATGGGAATAATATACTTCAATTATACTAACGATTATCTTCTTAAACGAATCTCAGCGTTTGTGGCATCACATAATAGACGAAACACTAGAGACTAAGTTCTTTTACTGAGTTAAAATTTCTTAATAATATTTCTGTGTAAAACAAACAAAACAATTCTAAATCAAAACTGAGAATCCAGGGCATGGTATCATAAACAAAATACGAGCTTCTCATTTTTTATACTGTGATGAAATTCCATACTAATATTAATGTGCTAAACATAACAAACCAATTTTAAACTAAATTTCAGAGTTCACGCCATCTTATTATAGACAAAACATGAGGGTCTAAGTTCTTTTGTTGTGATGACATTCCATACTAATATTATTTTATAAAACAGACAAAACAGCTCTAAACGAAGCTCAGAGTACGCTGTAGCATATCCTAGACAAAACACGAGCGTCTAGGTTCTTTTACTGTAATAAAACTCCATTGTAAATTATTGTGTAAAGCATACTTAATAATATATAAACACTAAAATGTTTTCCTCAAGGTGTTTCCTAAAATGTTTTTCTCAAAGGTGAATCAGCAAACTTTCTTCATCCAAGAATGCCTGAAATAAATTACAACTATTACAACTACGCTATACGAGCCCTTAAGTCTTTTTTCATTAAAATTCTTCATAGATTACTAGTGTTCCTCCCAAGATAGAAAATGTTACTGTGTCTTTAGATGGTAAAACTAAGATGGAAATTTTATTTGAGGTTTAGTCATTTTTAGACATAAATTTTGTAATTAAAATTACTCTCTGTGAATATAGAGATACATTACATTATTTTACAGTTTTTTTTTAATTTTCTCGAAATGTTCGAGGGTACTTAGACTACTTATAATATTTTCAAAAGTTAAACACCATATTTTAAAGAAAATTTATTCACTGATATTCGTCGATTTAGTCTAAATGACGAAAATTCTTGCACGAACAAGTGTTTAAATTCATATTTAAGATGAAGAGGTACATAAATATAACATAAAAATATATTTGCAGCCAGTGCAACTATGGATGAAGAATCGTTTATTCAAAAAAGTTGCCATTCACAAAGAGGCAAAATCACTGGCATTAGAAATAAAACTTGTTGCCAGATACTGTAGTGTAATATAAAGTAATAACAAAATGCCCTTGGACAAAATACAAAATAAAATAAAATATTATTAAAATGCAAACATATCCTAATAAATATCAAATTTCTATTATCAGTTTGACATCTTGAAATTACATTATTAATGTTAGATATGAAGTTTACTATAATTAAAATTAGAATTCGTTACTGAATCAATTAAATAAATTTAAATTTGTAAAATAATTTTTTAATAAATTTTAAGCTTTCGAGAACATATATAAATAAGCTTTTTTAAATTTGTTTCTCATTTTATCTTCTTTGCAACTCAACAATGAGAGATTTAAATTTTCAATTACAAATAAATCGCTTTTGTATTTATAGTTTAGTTCAAAAACTTTGCATTTTATATTTTTATGTAAAGCATAGGAACTCTTCAGACTGGACTTCTCTCTAAAAATGCTTAATTGATTTGACTAAGACGGAAAACAGCAAAATGGTTTTATTTCTAATGGGTTAAAAGTGGGTGGATTTTCACTGTGAATTAAGGGAAAATACTTCGACAAAACTTTCTTTAAACTAATTTCAAGTGAAAAAAAAACTGATTTAGACAAACCCATTCTTTTAGAAATTTAAAAATTCATTAGTTCACCCACGAAATCTTTTCTTCAAAGATTTGCAATTAGTTTAAAAAGAGCGATAGAGAAAAGCCTGTCAAATATATCATTAGATTCCATTAGATAGTAAAGAAAAATAATCTCTTTGTTTTCGAAAATAATTCAGTGTAGTTTTACAAGCTGTTCTAAACACGTTTTTAAAAAAGTATACTTATTTAACAAATAACGAATCCTTTGTATATATATATATCCTTAAACTCTTTTTCTATTCTATAATATTCTATTTATTAAGTGCTGCAAAGGATCAATAATAAAAATAAAAGAATACTCATTTTAGTGAATTTATAAAATCGATAAAATAAATCTGTTTTCTTCAATTTATCTTAAGCGTAGAAAATAAATCAATATTAATAAAAGTACGTAAAAAATCTAAATATTTTCGCAAAAAATTTAAGCATACTGTAAAATATAGTAGACAAATACCAACTAGTTAAAATGTTTAATGTTTAAATGTTTAATGTTAATAACGATTGTGATTTTTAACTATAAAAGTCTTAAAAGTTAAAAAGTGAAAGTAAATTTAAATTTAAATAATATGTTTTTAATTTAAAATAGTAGATAGTGAAAATGCATTGCCAAATTTTGCTTTTACTGATCAAATAACTTATAGAGTGCGAAATAGATAGAGCGATTTTCAAACAATCAGATTTGCAAACTGATGCGAATCAACTCTTCTTTTTTTAAAGAGCATTGTATTGTCTAATTACGATTTATAATGCAACATTTTTTGACATTTTTTTTAGTTACAACTAAGCAACAAAAAATATTTTGTATTAATTATTATTTTCCTTTTTGATATAATTTACGCTTCAATTAAGGATATATAATATCATTAGTTGATATAAGATATCAAATATAATTAGTTGATATAATGGTATAAAAATAATCTATTCAATACAAATAAAATTTTTTGAAATAAATATGAATCAAATATTTAGATGAATTTTATAATTTAACAGTTAAAACAGGACTGTTTAATATAGATGTTATTCGGGAATGAAAGCAGAAAATTCCATTTATTTATTTTTCTGTTATTGATTTTCAAAATTTAAAGGGAATAAATAACTTTTTTTTATTTGTTTTCATTAATAATAGCATTTTATTTTTAAAATTCTTTTTTAGCCGATATGTAATATATACATACATACATACATACATACATAT